>JAIUJO010002098.1:17500-52500 GCA_023846275.1 Vanilla planifolia
CTTCTTCTTCCTCTTCTTCTTCTTTTTCTTCTTTCTTCTTCTTCTGTCTTCTTCTTCTTTATTTTTCTTCTTCTTTTCCTTCTTCTTCTTCTTGTTCTTTTTCTTTTTCTTTTTGTTTGCTCTTTTTCTTCTTTCTTCTTCTATTTTCTTCTTCTTCTTTCTTCTTCATCTTTCATGTTCTTCTTTCTTCTTCTTGTTCTTTCTACTTCTTATTTCTTCACCATCATTCTTTCTTCTTCTTCTTCTACTTCTTATTCCTCTTCTTTCTTCTTCTTCTTCTTCTTCTTTTCATTCTTCTTCATCTTCTTGTTCTCCTTTTTTTTCTTTCTCTTCTTTTCTTTATTATTATTATTATTAATCTTCTTCTACTTTCCTCGTCTTCTTCTTCTTTTTTCCTCTTCTTCTTCTTTTCCTTCTTCTTCTTCTTCTTCTTCTTCTTCTTCTTCTTCTTCTACATCTTCTTCTACTTCTCCTTCTTTTTTCTTCTTCCTCTTCTTTTTTTTTCTTTTTTGTCTTTCTCCTTCTTCTTCTTCTTCCTTTCTTCCACTTCTTCTTCTCCTTTCTTCTTTTTCTTCTTTCTTCTTCTTATTTTTTATTATTCTTCTTCTTCTTTATTCTTCTTTCTTTTTCATCTCCTTGTCCTTTTTTTTCTTCTTTTTCTTTCTCTTTTTCTTCTTTCTTCTTCTTCTTCTTTATTATTATTCTTATTCTTCTTCTACTACTACTTCTTCTTCCATCTTCTTCTTCTTTGATCTTCTTCTTTCTTCTTCTTTATCTTTCTTCTTCTTCTTCTTCTTCTTCTTCTTTTCTCTTCATCATCTTCGTCTTCTTGTTCTTCCTCCTCTTTCTTCTTCATCATCATCTTCTTCTTCTTCTTCATCTTCTTCTTCTTCTTCTTCATCTTCTTCTTCATTTTTTTTTCTTTTAATTCTAATCTTCTTCTTCTTTCTTCTTTTTCTTCTTTCTTCTTTTTTCTTCTGCTTTCTTCTTCTTTCCTCCTGTTCTTCTTCTTTCCTCTTGTTCTTCTTCTTCTTCCTCTTCTTCTACTTCATCATCTTCTTCTTCTTTCTTCTACTTCATCTTCTTCTTCTTTCTCTTCTTCTTCTTCATTTTCTTCTTCTAATTCTTCTTCTTCTTCCTCTACTTATTGCTCTTCTACAGTCTTCTTCTTCTTCTTCTTCATCATCTTCTTCTTCTTTCCCTTTTTGTCATCTCTTTTTTCTTTTTCATCTTACATCTTCTTCTTCTTCTTCTTCTTCTCCATTCTTCTACTTCTTCTACTTGCTGCTTCTTCCTTTTTCTACTTCTTCTTCATTCTTGTTCTTCTTCTTCCTCTTTTTCTTCTTCTTCTTCCAATTCTTCCTCTTTTTTTTTCTTCTTTCTTTCTTCTTCTTTGTCTTATTTGTTTTTCTTCCTCTTCTTTGTTCTACTTTTTCTTGTTCTTGTTCTTCTTCTTCTACTTCTTTTTCTTCTTCTTTCTTCTTCATCTTTTTCTTTCTATCTTCTTCTTCTTCTTCTTCTTCTTCTTCTTCTTCTTTCTTCTTCTTCTTCTTCTTCTTTCTTCTTCTTCTTCTTCTATTTTCTTTTTCTTCTTCTTTCTTCTTCCTTCTACTTCTTCTTCTTCTTCTTCTTTCTCTTCTTCTTCCTCTTCTTCTTCTTCTTTCTTCTTCTTCTTCTTCTTTCGCCTTCTTCTTCTTCTTCTTCTTTCCTCTTCTTCTTCTTCTTTCTTCTTCTTCTTCTTTCGCCTTCTTCTTCTTCTTCTTCTTTCCCCTTCTTCTTTTTCTTTCTCTTCTTTTACATCTTCCTCTTCTTTATCATCTTCTACTTCTTCTTCTTCTTCTTCTTTCTTCTTCTTCTTCTTTCTTCTTCTTCTTCTTTTCCCTCTTCTTCTTCTTTTTCTTCTTCTTTTGCCACATCTTCTTCTTCATTCTTCTTCTTCTTCTTCTTCTTCTTCTTCTTTCTTCTACTTCTTCCTCCTTCGTTCTTCTTTATTCTTCTTATTCTTTCTTCGTCGTCATCATTTTCTTCTTCTTCTTCTTCTACTACTTTCATCTTATTTTTCTTCTTCATTTTCTTTCTTCTTCTTCTTCTTCTTCATCTTCTTCTTTCTTCTTCTTCTCCCTCTTCTTCTTCGTCTTTTTCTTCTTCATCTTTCTTCTCCTTCTTCTTCTTCTTCTACTTCTACTTCTTTTTCTTCTTCTTCTTTTTTTCATCTTCTTCTACTTTTTCTTCTTTCATTTGTTCTTTTTCCACTTCATTTTCTTCTTCTTTTTCATCTTCTTCTTCTTCTTCCCCATCTTTTCCTTCTTCTTCTTCTTTTTCTTCTTCTTCCTTTCTTTCTTCTTCCACTTTGTTTTCTTCTTCTTTTTCCTCCTTATTCTTCGTCTTCTTCTTTCTTCTTCTTCTTCTATCTTCTTTTTTGTTCTTCTTCCTTCTTCTTCTTCTTTCCTATTCATCTTTTTTCTTCTTCTTTTTTCTTATTTTTTGTCTTCTTCTTCCTCTTTCTTCTTCTTTCTTCTTCTTCCTCTTTTTTCTTCTTTCTTCTTCTTCTTTTTCTTGTGTCTTCTTCTTCCTTCTTCCCCTTCTTCTTGATCTTCTTCCTTTTCTTCATCTTCTTCTTCTTGTTATTCTTTTTTGTTTCATTCTTCTTCTTCTTCTTCATCTTCTTCTTCTTTTTCTTTTTCATCAACATCTTGTTGTTATCGTTCCTCTTCTTCTTCTTTTTTTTCCTCTTCTTGTTCTCCTTCCTCATTCTTCTTTCTCTTCTTCTTCTTCCTCTTCTTCTTGTTCTTCTTCTTCTTGTTCATCTTCATCTTCTTCTTCTATTTCTTTTTCTTCTTCATCTTCTTCTTCATTTTTTTCTAATTCTTCTTTTTCTTCTTAGCATTCTTCTTCTTCTTCTTCTTCTTCTTCTTCTTTCTCTTTTTCTTCTTCTACTACTACTACATCTTTTTCTTTTTCCTTTTATTCTTCTTCTTCGTCTTTTCCTTCTTCTTCTACTTTTATTCTTCTTCTTCATCCTCTTCTACATCTTCCTCTTCTTCTTTATTACCTCTTCTTCTACTTCTTCTTCTTCTTCTTCTTCTTCTTCTTCTTTCTTCTTCTTTTTTCTTGTTTTTCATTCTCCTTCTTCTTTCTTTTTCTTTTTTCTTTTTCCTATTCTTTCTTCTTCCTTTTTTCTTTCTTCTTCTCTCTTCTTCTTCTTCTTCTTCTTCTTCTTCTTCTTCTTTATTCTTCTTCCTCTTCTTCTTCTTCTTCTTTTTCTTCTTCTTCCTCTTATTCTACTTCTTCTTCTTTCTTTATCTTCATCTTTCTTCTTCCTCTAGCTTCTTCTTCTTCTTCTTTCTTCTTCTTCTTCCTTCTTCTACTTCTTCTTCTTCTTCTTCTTCTTCTTATTCTACATCTTTTTCTTCTTCTTCTTTCTTCTTCTTCTTGTTCTTTTTCTTTCTTCTTCTTTCTTACTTCTTCTTCTTCTTTGTTTTTTTTCTTCTTCTTTCTTCTACTTGTTCTTCTTGTTCTTCTTCTTCTTTTGCTTTCTTTATCTTCTTCTTCCTCCTTTTTCTCTCTTCTTCAAATTCTTTCTTCTTTATTCTTCTTCTTTCTTCAACTTTTTCCTCTTCTTCTTCTTCTTTCTTCTTCTTCTTCTTCTTCTTCTTTTTCTTCTTTTTCTTCTTCTTCTTCTTCTTCTTCTTCATATTTTGATTCTTCTAATTCTTCTTCTTCTTCTTCATTTTCTTTCTCGTTCTCTTCTTTTCATCATCGTCTTCTTCAACTTCTTCTTCTTCTTTTTCTTCTTATTCTACTTTCCCTTCTTCTCCTTCTTTTTCTCTTTCTTCTTCTTCTTCTTCTTCGTCTTCCTCTTCTTCTTGCTCTTCTTCATTGTCATCATCATCATCATCTTTTTCTTCTTCTTCTTCTTCCATTCTTCTTCTCTTTCTTCATCTTTTTCTTCTTTTTCTTCTTCTTCTTTCTTCTTCCTCTTCTTCTTTTTCTTCTATCTTCTTCTACTTCTTCTTATTTATTCTTGTCCTTCATCTTCTTCTTCCTCTTCTTCTTCTTCTTCCACTTTTTCTTCTTCTTCTTCTTTCTTCTTCTTCTTCTTCTTCTTGTTCCTCTTTCTTCCTCTTCTTCTTCTTCTTCTTGTTTTTCTTTCTTCTTCTTCTTCTTCTTTCTATTTCTTCTTTCTTCTTCTTCTTCTTCTTCTTTTCCTTCTTCTTCTTCTTCTTCTTCTTTTTCTTCTTTCTTCTTCTTCTTCTTCTTCTTTCCTTCTCTTCTACTTTGTTCTTCTTCTTTCTTTTACTTATTTCTTCTTCATTCTTGTTCTTTCTTCTTCTTCTTTCTACTTCTTCTTCTTCTGCTTCTTCTACTTCATTCTTCTTCTTATTCTCCTTCTACTTTTGCCTCGTCTCCATGTTCCTCTTCTTCTTACTCTTCTTCTTCTTTTTATTCTTAGTCTTTTTTATTTTTCTTCTTCTTCTTATTCTTCATTCTTCCATCTTCTTCATCTTCTTCTTCTTCTTCTTTTACTTTTTCTTCTTCATCTTCTTCTTATTCTTCTTCCACTTTTTCTCCTACTTTTTCTTCTTCTTTTTCCTCCTTTTCTTCTTCTTTCTCTTCTACTTCTTTTTCCCCTTCTTCTTCTCCTTGTTCTTCTTCTTTCTTTTTCCTCCTCTTTTTCTTCTTCATCTTTCTTTTTCTTCTTCTTCTTCTTCTTCTTCTTCCTTCTTTTTCTTCTTCAATCTTCTTTTTCTTCTTTCTTCTTCTTCTTCCTTCTTCATCTTTCTTCTTCTTCTATTTTCTTCTTCTTTGTTCATCTTCTTCTCCGTTTTCTTCTTCTTCTTTCTTCTTCTTCCTCTTCTTATTCTTTCTTCTTACTCTTCTTCTTTCCTCTTCTTCTTCTACATCTTCTTCTTCTTCTTCTTCCTCTTCCTCTTTTACTTTTACTTCTTTCTTCTCTTCTTCTTCTTCTCCTTCTTCATCTTCTTCTTCCCCTTCTTCACTTCTAATTCTTCTTCTTCTTCTTCTTCTTCTTCTTCTTTCTTCTTCTTCACCTTCTTTTTCTTCCTCTTCTTCTTCTTTCTTCTGTATTCTTCTTCTTTCTTCTTTTTCTTCTTCTTATTCCTCTTTTTCTTCTTCTTTTTTCTCATTTTCTTCTTTTTCTTCTTCATCTTCTTCTACTTCTTCTTCTTCTTCTTCTTCTTCTTCTTTTCCTTCTTCTCCCTCATCTTCTTCTTCTTCTTCCTCTTTCTTATTCTTCCTCCTCCTTTTCTTGTTTTCCAACTCCTTTCTTCTTCTTGTTGTTCTTCTTCTTTCTTCTTCTTCTAATTTTTTCTTCTTCTTTTCCATCTTCCTCTTCTTCTTCTTCCTCATTCTTCAACCTCTTCTTTCTTCTTCTTCATTCTTCTTCTTCTTCTTTCTTCCTCTTGTTTCTTGTTCTTCTTCTTTCATCATCTTCTTCTTCTTTTTCTTCTGCTTTCATCTTCTTCTTTCTTTTCTACTTCTTCCTCCTTCTTCTTCTTTCTTCTTGTTCTTTCTTCTGCATCTTCTTTCTTCTTTTTCTTCTTCTTCTTTTAGTGCCTTCTTCTTTCTTCTTCATCATCTTCTTCTTCTTGTTCTTCGTCTTTCTTCTATCTTCTTTTCTCTTCTTCTTCTTCATCTAATTCTACTACTACTTAATTTTCTTGTTTTTTTACTTCTTCTACTTTTTTTTTTTTCTTCTTCGTCTTCTTCCTTCTTCTTCTTCTTCTACTGGTTCTTCTTCTTATTCGTCTTATTATTCTTCTTCTTCTTCTTATTCTTTTTCTTCTTCTTCTTCTTTTTCTTCTTCTCCTTCTTCTTCTTCTTCTTTTTATTCTTTTACTTTTTCTTCTTTTTCTTCTTCTCCTTCTTGATCATCTTGTTCTTCTCCTTCTTTTTCTTCTTCTTTTTCTTTCTTCATCTTCGCATTCTTCTTCTCTAACTTCTTTCTTCTTCTTTTTCTTCTTTCTTCTTTTTCTTCTTTCTTCTTTTCTTTTTCTTCTCCCTCCTTTTTTCTTCTTCTTTTTCTTTGTTTTCTTCTTCTTCTTCTAATACTTCTTCTTCTTCTTCTTCTTCTTCTCCCTCCTTTTTTCCTCATTTTCTTCTTCTTTCTCTTCTACTTCTTTTTCCTCTTCTTCTTCTCCTTGTTCTTCTTCTTTCTTTTTCCTCCTCTTTTTCTTCTTCATCTTTCTTTTTCTTCTTCTTCTTCTTCTTCTTCCTTCTTTTTTCTTCTTCTTCAATCTTCTTCTTCTTCTTTCTTCTTCTTCTTCCTTCTTCATCTTTCTTCTTCTTCTATTTTCTTCTTCTTTTTTCATCTTCTTCTCCGTCTTCTTCTTCTTCTTTCTTCTTCTTCCTCTTCTTCTTCTTTCTTCTTACTCTTCTTCTTTCCTCTTCTTCTTCTACATCTTCTTCTTCTTCTTCTTCTTCCTCTTCCTCTTCTACTTTTACTTATTTCTTCTCTTCTTCTTCTCCTTCTTCATCTTCTTCTTCCCCTTCTTCACTTCTAATTCTTCTTCTTCTTCTTCTTCTTCTTCTTTCTTCTTCTTCACCTTCTTTTTCTTCCTCTTCTTCTTCTTTCTTCTGTATTCTTCTTCTTTCTTCTTTTTCTTCTTCTTCTTCCTCTTTTTCTTCTTCTTTTTTCTCATTTTCTTCTTTTTCTTCTTCATCTTCTTCTACTTCTTCTTCTTCTTCTTCTTCTTCTTCTTCTTCTTCTTCTTTTCCTTCTTCTCCCTCATCTTCTTCTTCTTCTTCCTCTTTCTTATTCTTCCTCCTCCTTTTCTTGTTTTCCAACTCCTTTCTTCTTCTTCTTCTTCTTCTTCTTTCTTCTTCTTGTTGTTCTTCTTCTTTCTTCTTCTTCTAATTTTTTTTTCTTCTTTTCCATCTTCCTCTTCTTCTTCTTCCTCTTTCTTCAACCTCTTCTTTCTTCTTCTTCATTCTTCTTCTTCTTCTTTCTTCCTCTTGTTTCTTATTCTTCTTCTTTCATCATCTTCTTCTTCTTTTTCTTCTGCTTTCATCTTCTTCTTTCTTTTCTACTTCTTCCTCCTTCTTCTTTCTTCTTGTTCTTTCTTCTGCATCTTCTTTCTTCTTTTTCTTCTTCTTCTTTTAGTGCCTTCTTTCTTCTTCATCTTCTTCTTCTTCTTGTTCTTCGTCTTTCTTCTATCTTCTTTTCACTTCTTCTTCTTCATCTAATTCTACTACTACTTAATTTTCTTGTTTTTTAACTTCTTCTACTTTTTGTTCTTTCTTCTTCGTCTTCTTCCTTCTTCTTTTTCTACTGGTTCTTCTTCTTATTCGTCTTATTATTATTCTTCTTCTTCTTATTCCTTTTCTTCTTCTTCTTTTTCTTCTTCTCCTTCTTCTTCTTCTTCTTCTTTTTATTCTTTTACTTTTTCTTCTTTTTCTTCTTCTCCTTCTTGATCATCTTGTTCTTCTCCTTCTTCTTCTTCTTCTTCTTTTTCTTTCTTCATCTTCGCATTCTTCTTCTCTAACTCTTTCTTCTTCTTTTTCTTTTTTCTTCTTCTTTTTCTTCTTTCTTCTTTTTCTTTTTCTTCTCCCTCCTTTTTTCTTCTTCTTTTTCTTTGTTTTCTTCTTCTTCTTCTTCTTCTAATACTTCTTCTTCTTCTTCTTCTTCTTCTGCTTCGTCTCCTTCTACTTCTTCATCTTCTTCCTCTTCTTCTTTCTTCTTCTTCTTCACTTCGTCTTTATATTCATCTTCTTCTTCTTCTTTCTTCTTCTTCTTCTTTTCTTTCTTCTTTTTCTTCTTTTCACCTTCCCCATCTTCTTTCCTTATCTTTTTCTTTTTTCTTCTTCATTCTTCTACTTCTTCTTTCTTCTTCTTTCTTCTTCTTCTTTCTTTTTCTTTTTTCATCTTCTTCTTCTTATCCTTGTTCTTTTCTTCATCTTCTTCTTCTTCTTCTTCTTCTATCTTTTTCTTCTTTTGGTTCTTCTTCTTCTTTCTTCTTCTTTTTCTTCTTCCTCTTCTTTTTTCTTCTTCTACTCCTTTATTCTTCTTCTTCTTCTTTCTTCTTCTTCTTTTTTCTACTTATTCTTTCTTCTTCTTCTTTCTACTTCTTCTTTCTTCTTCTTCTTCTTCTTCTTCTTCGTTTTCTTCTTCTTCTTCTTTCTTCTTCTGTTTTTTTCTATTACTTCTTTATTCATCTTCTTCTTTTCTTTCTTCTTCCTTCTTCTTATTTGTCCTTTTTTTTCTTCTTCTGCTTTTTCCTACTTGTTCTCCCTTCTTTGTTCTTCTTCTTCTTCTTCTTCTTTCTTTTCTCCTCCTACTTCTTCTCCTCCTTCTTTCTTCTTCTTCTTCTAGTTCTGCTTTGTCTTCATCTTCTTTTTCTTCTTCTTGTTCTTCTTCTTTTTATTCTTCTTCTTCCTTCCTCTTCTTGTTCTACTCCTTTATCATCATCTACTTCTTCTTCTTCTTCTTCTCTTTCTTCTTTCTTCATTTTCTTCTTCTTCTTCTTCTTCTTCCTTCTTCCACTTCTTGTTCTTCTTCATTCTTCTATTTCTTCTTTCTTCTTCTTTCCCCTTCTTGTTTTTTCTTCTTTTTTCTTCTTCTTATCCTTGTTCTTCTTCTTTCTTCTTATTCTTCTTCTTTCCTCTTCTTCTTCTTCTTCTTCTTCTTCTTCTTCTTCTACTTCTTCCTCTTCTTCTTCTTCTTTTATTTCTTCTTCTTCTTCTACTACTTCCTCTTCTTCTTCTTCTTCTTCTTCTTCTTCTTTCTTATTCTTTCTCTTCTTCTTCTTGCCTCTTCAATTTCCTCTTTCTATTTCTTTGTTGTTGCTCTTCTTCTTCTTCTTTTGTTTTGCTTCCTCTTCTTTCTCTTCTTCAACCTTTTCTTTTTTCTTCTCCATATGTCTTCTTCTTTCTTCATTTTCTTTCTTCTTCTTTCTTCTCCTTCTTCCTTTTTCATCTTCTTTCCCCTTCTTCTTGTTGTTCTTCTTCTTTTTCTTCTTCTTCTTCTTCTTCTTCTTCTTCTTCTTCTTCTTCTTGACTACACTTCTACTTATTTTTCTTCTTCTTTCTTCTTCTTCTTCTTCTTCTTTCTTCTTCCTCTCCTTCTTATACTTCTGTCTTTTTATTTTTCTTTTTCATCCTTCTTCTACTTCTCCTTCTTCTTCTTATTCTTTCTTCTGCTTCATCTTCTTATATCTTCTTCTTCTTTCTTCTTCTTCCTTATTCTTCTTCTTCTTCTTTCAACTTCTTATCCTTCTTCTTATTTCTTCTTCTTTCTTCTTCTTCCTTATTCTTCTTCTTCTTTCAACTTCTTATCCTTCTTCTTCTTATTATTTTTTCTGGTTCTTCCTTTTCTTCTTTCTTCTTCTTCTTCATTTTTTTTCTTCTTCTTCTTCTTTCTTATTGATCTTCTCCTTCTACTTTCCACGTCTTCTTTTTCTTCTTCTTCTTCATTCTTCCTCTTCTTCTTTATACTTCTTTTTTCTTTTTTTCTTCCTTGTTCTTTTTTTTCCTTTTCTTTCAGCTTCTTATTCCACTTTTTCTTCTTCATTCTTCTTCTTTTTTGTTCTTATTCTTTCTTCTTCTTGTTCTGTATTGCTCTTCTTCTTCTTTCTCCTTCATCTTTTCCATCTTGTTATTGTTCTTCTTCTTGTTCTTCTTCTTCTTCCTCTTCTTCTTCCTCTTCTTCTTCTTCTTCTTCTTCTTCTTTCTTCTTCTTCTTCTTCTTCTTCTTCTTCTTCTTCTTTTTCTTCTTTCACTTCTTCTTTTTCTTCTTCTTCTACTACTTCTTTTTCTTCTTCTCCATCTTCTACGTCTTCTTCTTCTTCTTCTTTTTCCTCTTCTTCTTCTCCAGCCTCTTCTTCTTCTTTTTCTACTTCTTTCTTCTACTTTTTCATCTTTCTTCTTCTTTTACTTCTTCTTTCTTCTTTTTCTGATTCTTCTACTTCTTTCTCCTTCTTCTTTATTATTCTTCTTCTTTTCCTTCTTCTTCTTCTCCTTCTTTTTCATCTCCTTCTTTTTCTTTGCTCTTTTTCTTATTTCTTCTTCTTCTTCTTCTTCTTCTTCTTCTAATTTTTCCTTCTTCTTTTCCATCTTCTACTTCTTCTTCCTCTTTCTTCAACTTCTTTTTTGTTCTTCTTCATTCTTCTTCTTCTTCTTTCTTTCTCTTCTTTCTTGTTCTTCTTCTTTCATCATCTACTTCTTCTTCTTAGTCTTCTTTTTTCATCTTCTTCTTCTTTTTCTACTTCTTCCTCCTTTTTCTTCTTTCTTCTTGTTCTTTCTTCTGCATCTTCTCTCTTCTTCTTCTAGTGCCTTCTTCTTTCTTCTTCATCTTCTTCTTCTTCTTTGTCTTTTTTCTTTCTTCTTTTTTCTTCTTTTTTTTCATCTTCTTCTTCATCTAATTGTACTTCTACTTAATTTTCTTGTTTTTCTACTTCTACTTTTTGTTCTTTCTTCTTCGTCTTCTTTCTTCTTCTTCTTCTTCTTCAACTGGTTCTTCTTCTTATTCGTCTTATTATTCTTCTTCTTCTTCTTATTCTTCTTCTTCTACTTGTTCTTTTTCTTCTTCTTCTTCTTTTTCTTCTTCTTCTTCTTTCTTCTTCTTCTTCTTCTTCTTCTTCTTCTTTTTATTCTTTTACCATTTCTTCTTCTTCTTCTTCTCGTTCTTGATCATCTTGTTCTTCTTCTTCTTCTTCTTCTTCTTCTTCTTTCTTCACCTTCGCATTCTTCTTCTTCAACTTCTTTTTTTTTCTTCTTTTTCTTTTTTCTTCTTTTTCTTTTTCTTCTCCCTCATTTTTTCTTCTTCTTTTTCTTTGTTTTCTTCTTCTTCTTCTTCTTCTGCTTCGTCTCCTTCTTCTTCTTCTTCTTCTGCTTCGTCTCCTTCTTCTTCATCTTCTTTCTCTTCTTCTTTCTTCTTCTTCTTCTTCACTTCTTCTTTATATTCATCTTCTTCTTTCTTCATCTTCTTCTTTTCCCTCTTCTTTTTCTTCTTTTCTCCTTCCCCTTCTTTCTTTATCTTTTTCTTTTTTCTTCTCATTCTTCTTCTTCTTCTTTCTTCTTCTTCTTCTTTCTTTTTCTTTTTGCATCTTCTTCTTCTTCTTTCTTCATCTTCTTCTTCTTATTCTTCTTATTCTTCTTATTCTTCTATCTTCTTCTTCTTTTGGTTCTTCTTCTTCTTTCTTCTTCTTTTTCTTCTTCCTCTTCTTTTTTCTTCTTCTACTCCTTTATTCTTCTTCTTCTTTCTTCTTCTTCTTCTTCTTCTTTCTATTTCTTTCTTCTTCTTCTTCTTTCTACTTCTTCTTTCTTCTTCTTCTTCTTTCTACTTCTTCTTTCTTCTTCTTCTTCTTCGTCTTCTTCTTTTTCTTCTTTCTTCTTCTACTTCTTTCTATTACTTCTTTGTTCATCTTCTTCTTCTCTTTCTTCTTCTTCTTTAATGGTCTTTCTTCTTCATCCTTCTTCTTCTTTGTCCTTTTTTTCTTCTTCTGCTTTTTTCTTTTGTTCTCCCTTCTTTGTTCTTCTTCTTCTTCTTCATTCTTTTTCTCCTCCTACTTCTTCTTCTCCTTCTTCTTCTTTTTCTTCTTCTTCTAGTTCTGCTTCGTCTTCATCTTCTTTTTCTTCTTCTTGTTTTTCTTCTTTTTGTTCTTCTTCTTCTTCCTTCCTCTTCTTGTTCTACTCCTTTATCATCACCTACTTCTTCTTCTTCTTTTTTTCTTCTTCTCCTTCTACTTTTTCTTCTTCTTCTTCAACTTCTTCCTCTCCTTCTACTTTTTCCTCTTCTTCTTCATCCTCTTCTTCTCCTTCTTCTCTTTCTTCTTTCTTCATTTTCTTCTTCTTCTTCTTCTTCTTCTTCATTTTTTTTCTTCTTCTTCTTCTTTCTTATTGATCTTCTCCTTCTACTTTCCACATCTTCTTTTTCTTCTTCTTCTTCATTCTTCCTCTTCTTCTTTATACTTCTTTTTTCTTTCTCTTCTTCCTTCTTGTTCTTTTTTTTTTCCTTTTCTTTCAGCTTCTTATTCCACTTTTTCTTCTTCATTCTTCTTCTTTTTTGTTCTTATTCTTTCTTCTTCTTGTTCTTTATTGCTCTTCTTCTTCTTTCTCCTTCATCTTTTCCATCTTGATATTGTTCTTCTTCTTGTTCTTCTTCTTCTTCTTCTTTCTTCTTCTTCTTCTTCTTCTTCTTCTTCTTTTTCTTCTTTCACTTCTTCTTTTTCTTCTTCTTCTACTACTTCTTTTTCTTCTTCTCCATCTTCTTCGTCTTCTTCTTCTTCTTCTTTTTCCTCTTCTTCTTCTCCAGCCTCTTCTTCTTCTTTTTCTACTTCTTTCTTCTACTTTTTCATCTTTCTTCTTCTTTTACTTCTTCTTCTTTCTTCTTTTTCTGATTCTTCTACTTCTTTCTCCTTCTTCTTTATTATTCTTCTTCTTTTCCTTCTTCTTCTTCTCCTTCTTTTTCATCTCCTTCTTTTTCTTTGCTCTTTTTCTTATTTCTTCTTCTTCTTCTTCTTCTTCTTCTTCTAATTTTTCCTTCTTCTTTTCCATCTTCTACTTCTTCTTCCTCTTTCTTCAACTTCTTTTTTGTTCTTCTTCATTCTTCTTCTTCTTCTTTCTTCCTCTTCTTTCTTGTTCTTCTTCTTTCATCATCTACTTCTTCTTAGTCTTCTTTTTTCATCTTCTTCTTCTTTTTCTACTTCTTCCTCCTTTTTCTTCTTTCTTCTTGTTCTTTCTTCTGCACTCTTCTCTCTTCTTCTTCTAGTGCCTTCTTCTTTCTTCTTCATCTTCTTCTTCTTCTTTGTCTTTCTTCTTTCTTTTTTTTTCTTCTTTTTTTTCATCTTCTTCTTCATCTAATTGTACTTCTACTTAATTTTCTTGTTTTTCTACATCTACTTTTTGTTCTTTCTTCTTCGTCTTCTTTCTTCTTCTTCTTCTTCTTCAACTGGTTCTTCTTCTTATTCGTCTTATTATTATTCTTCTTCTTATTCTTCTTCTTCTACTTGTTCTTTTTCTTCTTCTTCTTCTTTTTCTTCTTCTTCTTCTTTCTTCTTCTTCTTCTTCTTCTTCTTTTTATTCTTTTACCATTTCTTCTTCTTCTTCTTCTCGTTCTTGATCATCTTGTTCTTCTTCTTCTTCTTCTTCTTCTTCTTCTTTCTTCACCTTCGCATTCTTCTTCTTCAACTTCTTTTTTTTTTTTCTTTTTCTTCTTTCTTCTTTTTCTTTTTTCTTCTCCCTCATTTTTTCTTCTTCTTTTTCTTTGTTTTCTTCTTCTTCTTCTTCTTCTGCTTCGTCTCCTTCTTCTTCTTCTTCTTCTGCTTCGTCTCCTTCTTCTTCTTCATCTTCTTTCTCTTCTTCTTTCTTCTTCTTCTTCTTCACTTCTTCTTTATATTCATCTTCTTCTTTCTTCATCTTCTTCTTTTCCCTCTTCTTTTTCTTCTTTTCTCCTTCCCCCCTTCTTCTTTCTTTATCTTTTTCTTTTTCTTCTTCATTCTTCTTCTTCTTCTTTCTTCTTCTTCTTCTTTCTTTTTCTTTTTGCATCTTCTTCTTCTTCTTTCTTCATCTTCTTCTTCTTATTCTTCTTATTCTTCTTATTCTTCTATCTTCTTCTTCTTTTGGTTCTTCTTCTTTCTTCTTTTTCTTCTTCCTCTTCTTTTTTCTTCTTCTACTCCTTTATTCTTCTTCTTCTTTCTTCTTCTTCTTCTTCTTCTTTCTATTTCTTTCTTCTTCTTCTTCTTTCTACTTCTTCTTTCTTCTTCTTCTTCTTTCTACTCTACTTCTTCTTTCTTCTTCTTCTTCTTCGTCTTCTTCTTTTTCTTCTTTCTTCTTCTACTTCTTTCTATTACTTCTTTGTTCATCTTCTTCTTCTCTTTCTTCTTCTTCTTTAATGGTCTTTCTTCTTCATCCTTCTTCTTCTTTGTCCTTTTTTTCTTCTTCTGCTTTTTCCTTTTGTTCTCCCTTCTTTGTTCTTCTTCTTCTTCTTCATTCTTTTTCTCCTCCTACTTCTTCTTCTCCTTCTTCTTTTTCTTCTTCTTCTAGTTCTGCTTCGTCTTCATCTTCTTTTTCTTCTTGTTTTTCTTCTTTTTGTTCTTCTTATTCTTCCTTCCTCTTCTTGTTCTACTCCTTTATCATCACCTACTTCTTCTTCTTCTTTTTTTCTTCTTCTCCTTCTACTTTTTCTTCTTCTTCTTCAACTTCTTCCTCTCCTTCTACTTTTTCCTCTTCTTCTTCATCCTCTTCTTCTTCTTTTCCCTCTTCTTCTTCTTATTCTTGTTCTTGTTCTTCTTCTCCTTCTTCTCTTTCTTCTTTCTTCATTTTCTTCTTCTTCTTCTTCTTCTTCTTCATTTTTTTTCTTCTTCTTCTTCTTTCTTATTGATCTTCTCCTTCTACTTTCCACATCTTCTTTTTCTTCTTCTTCTTCATTCTTCCTCTTCTTCTTTATACTTCTTTTTTCTTTCTCTTCTTCCTTCTTGTTCTTTTTTTTTTCCTTTTCTTTCAGCTTCTTATTCCACTTTTTCTTCTTCATTCTTCTTCTTTTTTGTTCTTATTCTTTCTTCTTCTTGTTCTTTATTGCTCTTCTTCTTCTTTCTCCTTCATCTTTTCCATCTTGTTATTGTTCTTCTTCTTGTTATTCTTCTTCTTCTTCTTTCTTCTTCTTCTTCTTCTTCTTCTTCTTCTTCTTTTTCTTCTTTCACTTCTTCTTTTTCTTCTTCTTCTACTACTTCTTTTTCTTCTTCTCCATCTTCTTCGTCTTCTTCTTCTTCTTCTTTTTCCTCTTCTTCTTCTCCAGCCTCTTCTTCTTCTTTTTCTACTTCTTTCTTCTACTTTTTCATCTTTCTTCTTCTTTTACTTCTTCTTCTTTCTTCTTTTTCTGATTCTTCTACTTCTTTCTCCTTCTTCTTTATTATTCTTCTTCTTTTCCTTCTTCTTCTTCTCCTTCTTTTTCATCTCCTTCTTTTTCTTTGCTCTTTTTCTTATTTCTTCTTCTTCTTCTTCTTCTTCTTCTTCTAATTTTTCCTTCTTTTCCATCTTCTACTTCTTCTTCCTCTTTCTTCAACTTCTTTTTTGTTCTTCTTCATTCTTCTTCTTCTTCTTTCTTCCTCTTCTTTCTTGTTCTTCTTCTTTCATCATCTACTTCTTCTTAGTCTTCTTTTTTCATCTTCTTCTTCTTTTTCTACTTCTTCCTCCTTTTTCTTCTTTCTTCTTGTTCTTTCTTCTGCATCTTCTCTCTTCTTCTTCTAGTGCCTTCTTCTTTCTTCTTCATCTTCTTCTTCTTCTTTGTCTTTCTTCTTTCTTCTTTTTTCTTCTTTTTTTTCATCTTCTTCTTCATCTAATTGTACTTCTACTTAATTTTCTTGTTTTTCTACTTCTACTTTTTGTTCTTTCTTCTTCGTCTTCTTTCTTCTTCTTCTTCTTCTTCAACTGGTTCTTCTTATTCGTCTTATTATTCTTCTTCTTCTTCTTATTCTTCTTCTTCTACTTGTTCTTTTTCTTCTTCTTCTTCTTCTTTTTCTTCTTCTTCTTCTTTCTTCTTCTTCTTCTTCTTCTTCTTCTTTTTCTTTTTATTCTTTTACCATTTCTTCTTCTTCTTCTTCTCGTTCTTGATCATCTTGTTCTTCTTCTTCTTCTTCTTCTTCTTTTTCTTTCTTCACCTTCGCATTCTTCTTCTTCAACTTCTTTTTTTTTTCTTCTTTTTCTTCTTTCTTCTTTTTCTTTTTCCTCTCCCTCATTTTTTCTTCTTCTTTTTCTTGTTTTCTTCTTCTTCTTCTTCTTCTTCTGCTTTGTCTCCTTCTTCTTCTTCTCTTCTTTCTTCTTCTTCTTTCTTCTTCTTCTCTTCACTTCTTTATATTCATCTTCTTCTTTCTTCATCTTCTTCTTTTCCCTCTTCTTTTTCTTTTTTTCTCCTTCTCCTTCTTCTTTCTTTATCTTTTTCTTTTTTCTTCTTTCATTCTTCTTCTTCTTCTTTCTTCTTCTTCTTTCTTTTTCTTTTTGCATCTTCTTCTTCTTCTTTCTTCATCTTCTTCTTCTTATTCTTCTTATTCTTCTTATTCTTCTATCTTCTTCTTCTTTTGGTTCTTCTTCTTCTTTCTTCTTCTTTTTCTTCTTCCTCCTCTTCTTTTTTCTTCTTCTACTCCTTTATTCTTCTTCTTCTTTCTTCTTCTTCTTCTTCTTCTTTCTATTTCTTTCTTCTTCTTCTTCTTTCTACTTCTTCTTTCTTCTTCTTCTTCTTTCTACTTCTTCTTTCCTCTTTCTTCTTCTTCTTCGTCTTCTTCTTTTTCTTCTTTCTTCTTCTACTTCTTTCTATTACTTCTTTGTTCATCTTCTTCTTCTCTTTCTTCTTCTTCTTTAATGGTCTTTCTTCTTCATCCTTCTTCTTCTTTGTCCTTTTTTTCTTCTTCTGCTTTTTCCTTTTGTTCTCCCTTCTTTGTTCTTCTTCTTCTTCTCATTCTTTTTCTCCTCTACTTCTTCTTCTCCTTCTTCTTCTTTTTCTTCTTCTTCTAGTTTTGCTTCGTCTTCATCTTCTTTTTCTTCTTCTTGTTTTTCTTCTTTTTGTTCTTCTTCTTCTTCCTTCCTCTTCTTGTTCTACAACTTTATCATCACCTACTTCTTCTTCTTCTTTTTTTCTTCTTCTCCTTCTACTTTTTCTTCTTCTTCTTCAACTTCTTCCTCTCCTTCTACTTTTTCCTCTTCTTCTTCATCCTCTTCTTCTTCTTTTTCCTCTTCTTCTTCTTGTTCTTGTTCTTGTTCTTCTTCTCCTTCTTCTCTTTCTTCTTTCTTCATTTTCTTCTTCTTCTTCTTCTTCTTCTTCTTTATCTTCTTCCTTCGTCCACTTCTTATTCTTCTTCATTCTTCTGTTTCTTCTTTCTTCTTCAACTTTACCGTTCTTCTTTCTTCTTCTTTTTTCTTCTTCTTCCCCTTGTTCTTCTTCTTTCTTCTTATTCTTCTTCTTTCCTCTTCTTCTTCTTCTTCTTCATCTATTACTTCTTCTTCCTCTTCTTCTTCTTCTTCCATTTATTATTCTTCTTCTATTCCTCTTCTTCTTCTTCTTCTTCTTCTTCTTTCTTATTCTTTCTCTTCTTCTTCTTGCCTCTACATTTTCCTCTTTCTATTTCTTTGTTATTGCTCTTCTTCTTCTTCTATTGTTTTGCTCCTCTTCTTCGTCTTCTTCATCTTTTTCTTTTTTCTTCCCCTTATGTCTTCTTATTTCTTCATTTTCTTTCTTGTTCTTTCATCTCTTTCTTCCTTTTTCATCTTCTTTCCTCTTCTTCTTATTCTTCTTCTTCTTCGTATTCTTGACTACACTTCTACTTATTCTTCTTCTTCCTTCTTCTTCTTTTTCTTTTTTCTTCTTCCTCTCTTTCTTATACTTCTGTCTTCTTCTTTTTCTTTTTCATCTTTCTTCTCTTTCTTCTCCTTCTTCTTCTTATTCTTTCTTCTGCTTCATCTTCTTATTTCTTCTTCTTCTTCTTTCTTCTTCTTCCTTATTCTTCTTCTTCTTCTTTCAACTTCTTATCCTTCTTCTTCTTATTATTTTTTCTTTTTCTTCCTCTTCTTCTTTCTTCTTCTTCTTCTTGTTCATTTTTCTTCTTGTTCTTCTTCTTTCTTATTGTTCTTCTCCTTCTTATACTTTCCACTTCTTCTTCTTCTTCTTCTTCTTCTTCATTCTTCCTCTTTCTTCTTTCTACTTCTTTCTTTTTCTACTTCCTTCTTGTTCTTTCTTTTTACTTTTCTTTCAGCTTCTTCTTCCACTTTTTCTTCTTCATTCTTCTTCTTCTTTTTCTTATTCTTTCTTCTTCTTGTTCTTTATTGCTCTTCTTCTTCTTCTTCTTTCTTCTTCTTCTTCTTTTTCTTCTTTTTCTTCTTTTTTTTCTTCTTTCACTTCTTCTTCTACTTCTTCTACTACTACTTTTCTTCTTCTCCTTCTTCTTCGTCTTCTTCTTCTTTTCCTTTTCTTCTTCTCCAACCTCTTCTTCTTCTTTTTCCACTTCTTTCTTCTACTTTTTCATCTTTCTTCTTCTTTTACTTTTTCTTCTTCTTTCTTCTTTTTCTAATTCTTCTTCTTCAACTTCTTTATTTTGTTCTTCTTCTTTTCATTCTTCATTTTCTTCTTCATCTTCTTCTTTTTTTTCTTCTTTCTTCTTCTTCTTCTTTCTCCTTCTTTATTCTTCTTCTTCTTTTCCTTCTTCTTCTTCTCTTCTTCTTCTCCTTCTTTTTCTTCTCCTTTTTTTTTTCCTCTTTTTCTTATTTCTTTTTCTTCTCTTCTTCTCCTTCTTCTTTCTTCTTCTTTTTCTTTATTCTTCTTCTTTCTTCCTCTTCTTTTGTATTCTTCTTTTTTTCTTTTCCTTCTTTTTTCTTATTATTCTTCATCATCATCAACATCATCATCATCATCATCTTCTTCTTCTTCTTCTTTCTTCTTCTCTCTTCTTCTTCTTCTTCTTCTTCTTCTTTATTCTTCTTCCTCTTCTTCTTCTTCTTCTTCTTTTTCTTCTTCTTCCTCTTATTCTTCTTCTTCTTTTTCTTTTTCTTCTTTCCTCTTCTTCTTCTTCTTCTTTTTTCTTTATCTTCATCTTTCTTCTTCCTTTAGCTTCTTCTTCTTCTTCTTTCTTCTTCTTCTTCCTTCTTCTACTTCTTCTTCTTCTTCTTATTCTACATCTTTTTCTTCTTCTTCTTTCTTCTTCTTCTTTGTTCTTTTTCTTACTTCTTCTTCTTCTTTGTTTTTTTTCTTCTTCTTTCTTCTACTTGTTCTTCTTGTTCTTCTTCTTCTTTTGCTTTCTTTATCTTCTTCTTCCTCCTTTTTCTCTCTTCTTCAAATTCTTTCTTCTTTCTTTTACTTTTTCCTCTTCTTCTTCTTCTTTCTTCTTCTTCTTTTTCTTCTTTTTCTTCTTCTTCTTCTTCTTCATATTTTTATTCTTCTAATTCTTCTTCTTCTTCATTTTCTTCCTCGTTCTCTTCTTTTCATCATCGTCTTCTTCAACTTCTTCTTCTTCTTTTTCTTCTTATTGTACTTTCCCTTCTTTTCCTTCTTTTTCTCCTTCTTCTTCCTCTTCTTCTTCGTCCTCCTCTTCTTCTTGCTCTTCTTCTTCATTGTCATCATCATCATCATCATCTTCTTCTTCTTCTACTTCTTCTCTTTCTTCATCTTTTTCTTCTTCTTTTTCTTCTTCTTCTTTCTTCTTCCTCTTCTTCTTATTCTTCTATCTTCTTCTACTTCTTCTTCTTTATTCTTATCCTTCATCTTCTTCTTCCTCTTCTTCTTCTTCTTCCACTTTTTCTTCTTCTTCTTCTTTCTTCTTCTTCTTCTTCTTCTTGTTCCTCTTTCTTCCTCTTCATCTTCTTCTTCTTGTTTTTCTTTCTTCTTCTTTCTTCTTCTTCTTTTTCTTCTTTTCCTTCTTCTTCTTCTTCTTCTTCTTCTTCTTTCTTCTTCTTCTTCTTCTTCTTTCCTTCTCTTCTACTTTGTTCTTCTTTCTTCTTCTACTTATTTCTTCTTCATTCTTGTTCTTTCTTCTTCTTCTTTCTACTTCTTCTTCTACTTCTTCTACTTCATTCTTCTTCTTATTCTCCTTCTACTTTTGCCTCATCTCCATGTTCCTCTTCTTCTCACTCTTCTTCTTCTTTTTATTCTTCTTCTTTTTTATTTTTCTTCTTCTTATTCTTCACTCTTCTTCTTCTTATTCTTTCTTCTTCTTATTCTTTATTGCTCTTCTTCTTCTTTCTCCTTCATCTTTTCTGTCTTATTATTGTTCTTCTTCTTGTTCTTCTTCTTCTTCCTTTTTCTTCTACTTTCTTCTTCTTCTTCTTTTTCTTCTTTTTCTTCTTTTTTTTTCTTCTTTCACTTCTTCTTCTTCTTCTTCTTCTACTACTACTTTTCTTCTTCTCCTTCTTCTTCGTCTTCTTCTTTTTTTTCCTTTTCTTCTTCTCCAACCTCTTATTCTTCTTTTTCCACTTCTTTCTTCTACTTTTTCATCTTTCTTCTTCTTTTACTTCTTCTTCTTCTTCTTTCTTCTTCAACTTCTTCATTTTGTTCTTCTTCTTCTTCTTTTCATTCTTCTTTTTCTTCTTCTTCTTCTTTTTTTTTCTTCTTTCTTCTTCTTCTTCTTTCTCCTTCTTTATTCTTCTTCTTCTTTTCCTTCTTCTCCTTCTTTTTCTTCTTCGGTTTTTTTCCTCTTTTTCTTATTTCTTCTTCTTCTTCTTCTTCTTCTCCTTCTTCTTTCTTCTTCTTTTTCTTTATTCTTCTTCTTTCTTCCTCTTCTTTTGTATTCTTCTTTTTTTCTTTTCCTTCTTTTTTCTTATTATTCTTCATCATCATCATCATCATCATCATCTTCTTCTTCTTCTTCTTCTTCTTCTTTCTTCTTATTCTTCTTCTTCTTCTTATTCTTTTACCTTTTCTTCTTATTCTTCTTCTCCTTCTTGATCATCTTGTTCTTCTTCTTCTTCTTCTTCTTCTTCTTCTTTTTCTTTCTCCATCTTCGCATTCTTCTTCAACTTCTTCTTTCTTCTTCTTGTTCTTCTTTCTTCTTTTTCTTTTTCTTCACCCTCCTTTTTTCTTCTTCTTTTCTTTGTTTTCTTCTTCTTCTCCTTCTTCTAATACTTCTTCTTCTTCTTCTTCTTCTTCAGTTTCGTCTCCTTCTACTTCCTCATCTTCTTCCTCTTCTTCTTTCTTCTTCTTCACTTCTTTATATTCATCTTCTTCTTCTTTCTTCTTCTTTTTCTTTTCCCTCTTCTTTTTCTTCTTTTCTCCTTCCACTTCTTTCTTTATCTTTTTCTTTTTTCTTCTTCATTCTTCTTCTTCTTCTTTCTTCTTCTTCTTTCTTCTTCTTCTTCTTTCTTTTCTTTTTTCATCTTCTTCTTCTTCTTCTCGTTCTTTTTCTTCATCATCTTCTTTTTCTTCTTATTATTCTTCTATCTTCTTCTTCTTATAATTCTTCTATCTTCTTCTTCTTTTGGTTCTTCTTCTTCTTTCTTCTTTTTCTTCTTCCTCCTCTTCTTTTTTCTTCTTCTACTTCTTTATTCTTCTTCTTCTTTCTTCTTCTTCTTCTTCTTCTTTCTACTTCTTCTTTCTTCTTCTACTTCTTTCTATTACTTCTTTGTTCATCTTCTTCTTCTCTTTCTTCTTCTTTTTTAATGTTCTTTTTTCTTCTTCCTTCTTCTTTGTCCTTTTTTTTGTTCTACTGCTTTTTCCTTCTTGTTCTCCCTTCTTTATTCTTCTTCTTCTTTCTTTTTCTCCTCCTACTTCTTCTCCTTCTTCTTCTTTCTTCTTCTTCTTCTTGTAGTTTTGTTTCGTCTTCTTCTTCTTTTTCTTCTTCTTGTTCTTCTTCTTCTTTTTGTTCTTCTTCTTCTTCCTTCCTCTTCTTGTTCTACTCCTTTATCATCATCTACTTCTTCTTCTTCATTTTCTTCCTCTCCTTCTACTTTTTCCTCTTCTTCTTCATCCTCTTCTTCTTCTTTTTCCTCTCCTTCTTCTTGTTCTTATTCTTCTTCTTCTTCTTCTACTTCTTCTCTCTCTTCTTTCTTCATTTTCTTCTTCTTCTTCTTCTTCTTGTTCTTCTTCATTCTACTGTTTTTTCTTTCTTCTTCTTTCCCATTCTCTTCTTCTTCCCCTTGTTCTTCTTCTTTCTTCTTATACTTCTTCTTTCCTCTTCTTCTTCTTCTTCTTCTTCTTCTTCTTCCTCTTCTTCTTCTTCTTCCATTTCTTCTTCTTCTTCTTTTACTTCCTCTTCTTCTTCTTCTGCTTCTTCTTTCTTATTCTTTCTCTTCTTCTTCTTGCCTCTTCATTTTCCTCTTTCTATTTCTTTGTTGTTGCTCTTCTTCTTTTGTTTTGCTTCCTCTTCTTCCTGTTCAGCATCTTTTTCTTTTTTCTTCTCCATGTCTTCTTCTTACTTCATTTTCTTTCTTCTTCTTTCTTCTCTTTCTTCTTTATTCATCTTCTTTCCTCTTCTTCTTGTTCTTCTACTTCTTTTTCTTCTTCTTCTTCTTCTTCTTTTTCTTCTTCTTCTTAACTACACTTCTACTTATTCTTCTTCTTCCTTTTTCTTCTTCTTCTTCTTCTTTCCTCTTCCTCTCCTTCTTATACTTTTATCTTCTTATTTTCTTTTTCATCTTTCTTCTTCTTCTTCTTCTCCTTCTTCTTATTCTTTCTCTGTTTCATCTTCTTATTTCTTCTTCTTTCTTCTTCTTCTTTATTCTTCTTCTTCTTCTTTCAACTTCTTATCCTTCTTCTTCTTATTATTTTTTCTTGTTCTTCCTCTTCTTCTTTCTTCTTCTTCTTGTTCTTCTTCATTTTTCTTCTTCTTCTTCTTTCTTATTATTCTTCTCCTTCTTCTACTTTCCACTTCTTCTTCTTCTTCTTCATTCTTTCTCTTCTTCTTTATACTTCTTTCTTTTTCTTCTTCCTTCTTATTCTTTTTTTTCCTTTTCTTTCAGCTTCTTCCACTTTTTCTTCTTCATTCTTCTTCTTCTTCTTTTTTCTTATTCTTTCTTCTTCTTGTTCTTTATTGCTTTTCTTCTTCTTTCTCCTTCATCTTTTTCGTCTCATTATTGTCCTTCCTTCCTCTTCTTCTTTCTTCTTCTTTTTCCTCTTTCTTCTTGTTTCTTCTTCTTTTCTTCTTCTTTTTCCTCTTTCTTCTTATTTCTTCTTCTTTCTTCTTCTTTAATTTTCTTCTTCTTCTTCTTTTCCTTCTTCTTCTTCTTTTTCTCAATCTTTTACTCCTTTCTTTGTCTTCCTCTTCTTTCTTGTTCAACTTTCTTCTTCTTCTTCCTTCTTCTTTCTTCTTCTTTCTTCTTCTTCTTCCTCTTCTTCTTCTTCTTCTTCTTCATCTTTTTCTTTCATCTTCTTCCTCATTCTTCTTATTGTTTCTTCTTCTTTTTCTTTCTTCTTCTTCTTCTTCTTCTTTTTCTTTCATCTTCTTCCTCATTCTCTTATTGTTTCTTCTTCTTTTTCTTTCTTCTTCTTCATTTTCTTCCTCTTCTTTTTCTTGTTCTTCATCTTCTTCTTCTTCTTCTCCATCTTCTTCTTCTTTTCTCTTCTTCTTCTTCTTCTTCTACTTGTTATTATTTTCATCTTCTTCTTCTAATTTTTTCTGAATCTTTTTCTTCTTTAACTTTCTTCTTCTACGTTTTCTTCTACTTCTTCATTTCACTTCTTCTTCTTCTTATTTCTTCTTTATCTTCTTCTTCTTCTTCTTCTTCTTCTTTCATCTTCTTATTCTTCTTCTCCTTCTTCTTTCTTTTTCTTCTTCTTTCTTCTTCTTATTTCTCTTTGTTCTTCTTTTTTCTTCTTCTTTCTTCTTGTTTTTTTTTTCTTTTTCTTCTTCTTCATCTTCCTCTTTTATTTCTTCTTCTTCTTCATTCTTCCTTTTATTCGCTCTTCTTCATTTTGATTCTTGTTCGTTGTTCTTCATCTTTTCTCTTTTTCTTCTTCTTTCTTTTCCTTCTTTATTCTTCTTTTGTTGTATTCTTCTTTTCTCTTCTTCTTATTTTCCTTCTTCTTATTTTGCTTTCTTTTTCTTCTTCTTTCTTCCTCTTCTTTTGTCTTCTTCTTCTTCTTCTTCTTCTTCTTCTTCTTCTTCTTCTTCTGCTTCTACTTTTCTTCTTCTTTTACATTTTCTTTTACTTCTTCTTCTTCTTCTTCAACATTTCTTCTTCTTTCTTCTTCTTCTTTTATCTTCTTCTTCTTTCTTCTTCTTCTACTTCTTTCTTTTTCTTCTTTATTCTTTTCCTTTTTTCTTCTTTCTTGTATGTGCAAAATTTAAGAAGACATGTTGGTTATTCTAATTCCTTAAGTTCAAGGCATTTTTAAACCTGAATAGTTTAGACCAATTGTCTTTGCAATTTTATATACAAAGTTGAGGCTAAAAGTTTTGTGAGTAGACTAAAGATGGTGGTTCCATATAGTGTTGCTTGGGAACAAGTCATTTTTATACATAGACGTGCTATATTTGACAATATATTTTTGACATAAGAATTGGCTACCCATATAAACCTATCTACTTCTAAAGAAAGTTTCATGACACTAATAGAAGTAGAAGAAGAAGAAGAAGTAGAAAAATACGAAGAAGAAAGAACAAGAAGAAGAAGAATGAACAAGAAGAAGAAGAAAGAAGAAGAAGAAAGGTAAAGAAGAAGAAAGAAGAAGAAAAAGAAAGAAGAAGAAGAACAAAAAAAAATAAAGAGGAAGAAGAAGAAGAAGAAGAAGAAGAAGAGGAAGAACGAAGAAAAAGAAAGAAAAAGCTGAAGGAAGAAGAAGAAGAAAAAAAAGAAGAAGAAAAACTAGAAGAATAAAGAGGAAGAAAAAGGCGAAGAAGTAGAAGAAGAAGAAGTAGAAGAAGAAGATGAAGAAAGAGAAAGAATAAGAAAAAAGAAGAAAGAAGTAGAACAAGAAACTAGAAGATTGAAGAGAAGAAGAAGAAAGAAGATGAAGAAGAAGAAGCGAAAGAAGAAGAGAGAAGAAGAAGAAGAAACAAGAAGAAGAAAGTAGAAGAAGAAGGAAGAAGAAGAAGAAGAAAGAAAAGAAGAAGAAAGAAGGAGAAGAAGAATGAAGAATAACAAAGAAGAAGAACGAAGAAGAAGAAGTAAGAGAAAGATGAAGAAGAAAAAGAACGATAAGAAGAAGAAAGAAGAAGAAGAAGAAGAAGAAAGAGGAAGAAAAAGAACAATAAGAAGAAGAAAGAAGAAGAAGAAGAAGAAGAAGAAAAAAGAGGAAGAAAAAGAAGAAGACAAAGAAAGAAGAACAAGAAGATGACGAAGAAAGAAGAAGAAGAAGAAGAAGAAGAAGAAAAAGACGAAGACGAAGAAGAACATAGAGAAAAAGAAGAAGAAGATGCTGAAGAAAGAAAAAGAAGAAGAATAAAGAAAAAGAAGAATGGAGAAAGATGATAAAGAAGAGGAAGAAGCAGAAAGAAGAAGAAGAAGGATAAGAGAAGAAGAAGAAGAAGAAGGATAAAGAAGAAGAAGAAGAAGAAGATTAATAAAAAGAAGGCAAAAAAAGAAAGAAAGAAGAAGAAGAAGAAGAAAAAGAAAGAAGAAAGAAGAAGAAATTAGAAGAAAGAAGAGGAAAATGATTGAAGAAAGATGAAGAAGGAAGAAGAAGAAGAAGAAGAGGAAGAAGAAGATGAAGAAGAAGAAGAAAGATGAAGAGGAAGAAGAAAGAAGTAGAAGAAAGAAGAAGAAGAAGAAGAAGAAGAAGAAGAAGAAGAGAGAAGAAGAAGAAGAAGAAGAAGAAGAAGTAAGAGAAGAAAAAGATGAAATTTAAGAAGAAGAATAAAAAAAAAGAACTAAAAGAAAACGAAGATGATGAAGAAGAAGAAGATAAAAAATAAGAAAGAAGAAGAACAAGAAGAATAATAAGAAGAACAGACAAGAAGAAGAATAATAATTAGAAGAAAGAAGAAGAAGAAGAAGAAGAAGAAGAAGAAGAGGTAGAAGAAAAAGAAGAAGAAGAAGAACATGAAAAAAGATGTAGAAGAAGCAAAAAGAAAAAGAAGAATGAAGAAGAAGAAGAAGAAAAAGAAAGAAGAAGAAGAAGAAGAAGCAGAAGAATAAAGAAGGAGAAGAAGAAGAAGAAGAAGAAGAGGAAAAGGAAGTAGAAGAAGAATAAGAAGAAAAAGCGAAAGAAATAAGAAGAAAGAAGAAGAAAGGGGAAGAAGAAGAAGAAAGAAGATGAAGAAGAAGAAGAGGAAGAAGCAAGAAGAAGAAGAAAAAAGAAGAAGAAATTAGAAGAACAAGGAAGAAGAAGAACAAGAAGAAAGAAGAAGAAAGAAGAAAAAGAAGAATGAAGATTAAGAAAGATGAAGAAGATGTGGGAACAAGAAGAAAGAAGAAATAGAAGGAAGAAGGAGAAGAACAAGAAGTAGAAGAATGAAGAAGAAGATGAAGAAGAATGAAGAAGAAGAAAAGAAGAAAGAGGAAAAAGAAGAAGAAGACGAAGAAAGAAGAAGAAGAAGAAAGAAGAAGAATAATAAAGAAAAGAAGAAAGAAGAAGAAGAAGAAAGAAGAGAAGGAAGAAGAAGGTGGAGGAGAAGAAGAACAAGAATAAAAAGAAGAACAAGAAGAAGAAAGAAAAAATGAAGAAGAAAGAAGAAGAGGAAGAAAGAAGAAAAAGAAGAAGATGAAAGTAGAATAAGTACAAAGAAGAAGCAGAGGAAAGAAGAAAAAGGAAGAAGAAAAAGAAAGAAGAAGAAGATGATGAAAAAGAAGAAGGAAAAAGAGGTAGAAGAAGGAGAAGAAAGAAGAAGAAGAAGAAAAAAGAAGAAGAAGAAAGAAGGAGAAAACGATTGAAGAAAGGTGAAGAAGAAAGAAGAAGCAGAAGAAGAAGAAGAAGAAGAAGAAGAAGAAGAAGAAAAAGAAGAAGAAGATGAGAAAGAAGAAAGAAGAAGAAGTAGAAGAAGAAGAAGATAGTCAAAGAAGAAAGAAGAAGAAGAATTAGGAAGAAGAAGAAAAAAGAAAAAAATGAAGAAAGAAGAAGAAGAACCAGGACAAAGAAAAAGAACAAGAAAGTTGAAAAAGAAAGAAAAAGAAAGAAGAAGGATAAAGAAGAAGAAATAAGAAGAAGAATAAAGAAGAACAAGAGTGAAGAAGAACAATAAAGAAGGAAGAAGAGGAAGAAGAAGAAGAAGAAGAAGAAGAAATAAGAAGAAGAAAGAAGAAAAAGATGAAGAAGAAAGAAGAAGAATTAGAAGAAAGAGGTAAAAGAAGGAAGAAGAAAAAGAAGAAAAAAGAGGAAGAAAAAAGAAGAGGAAGAAAGAAGAAGATGAAAGACGAAGAAGAAGAAAGAGGAAGAAGAAGAAGAAGAAGAAATAAGAAGAAGAAGAATAAAGAAGAAAGAAGCAGAAGTGTGAAGAAAAAGAAGAAGAAAGAAGAAGAAGAAGAAGGAAGAAAGATTAAGAAGGAAGAAGAAAAACTAGAAGAAAAAGAAGAAAGAAAAAGAAGAAGAAAGAAGAAGAAGAAAGAAGAAGAAAGAAGAAGGACAAGAAGAAGAAGATGAAGAAGAAGAAGAATTGGAAGAAGAAGAAGAAATAGAAGAAGAGGAGGAAGAAGAAAGAAGAAGAAGAAAAAAAAGAAGAAGAAAAAGAAGAAGAAAAAGAAGAAGAAAAGGGAGAAGAACAAGAAAGAAGAAGAAGAAAGGCGAAGAAGAAAAAAGAAAAAGAAATAAGAAAAAGAAAACAGAAAAAAGAAGAAGAAGAAGAAGAAGAAAGAAGAAGAAAGAAGAAGTAAGAAGAAGAAGGTAAAAGAAGAAGAAAGAAGAGGAAGAAGAAGAAAGAAGAAGAACGAAGAAGAAGAAGAAACATAAAGAAGAAGATGATGAAAAAAAGAATGAAAAAGAAACAAAAGAAGAAAGAAGAAGACAAAGAAGAAGAAAGAAGTAGTAAAAGAAGAAGATGAAGAAGAATAAAAAAAAAGATGAAAGAAGAATGATGAAGAAGAAGAGGATGAAGAAGAAAGTTGAAGAAGAAGAAGGAAGAAGAAGAAGGAGAAGAAGAATAAAGATGAAGAACTAGAAGAAGAAGAAGAAGAAGAAGAAGAATAAAGATGAAGAACTAGAAGAAGAAGAAGAAGAAGAAGAAGAGGGAAGAAGAAGAAGAATGTAGATGAAGAATGAAGAAGAAGAAAAAGAACAAGAAGAAGAAAGATGAAGAACAAGAGGAAGATGAGGAAAACAAAAAAGAAAGAAGTAGAAGAAGAAGAAGAAAGAAAGAAGAGGAAGAAAGACGTAGAAGAAGACGAGGAAGTAGAAGAAGAAGAAGAAGAAAGACAAAGAAGAAGAAGGAAGAAGAGGAAAGAACAAAAAAACAGAAGAAGAAGCAAAAGAATAAAGAAGCGAAAGAAGAAGAAGAGGATCAAGTAGAAAAAGAGGATGAGAAAGAAAGAAAGAAAGAAGAAGAAGAGGAAGAAAGACGAAGAAGAAAGTAGAGGTAGAAGGACGAAGATGCTGCAGAAAGAGGAAGAAAGAAGTAGAAGAAGAAGAATAAAAAATAACAAAGAAGAAGAAGAAAGTAGTACAAAGAAGAAGTAGTAGAAGAAGAAGAAGAAAAAGAAGGAGAAGAAGAAGAAAAAAAAAGAAAAAAAAGAAAAAAGAAAGATGAAGAAGAGGATGGAGAACAAAGTTGATGAAGAAGTAGACGAATAAAAAAGAAGATGGAATAGGAAGAAAGAGAAGAACAAGAAAGAAGAAGAAGAAGATTAAGAAGAAAAGGAAGAAGGAGAAGAACAAAGAAGAAGAAGAAGATCAAGAAGAAGAAGAAAAAGAAAGAAGAAGAAACAAGAAGAAGAAAGAAGAAGAATAATGAAGAAGTAGAAGATGAAGAAAGAAGAAGGAGAAAAAGAAGAAGGAGGAGCAGAAGAAGAAGTAAACGAAGAAGAAAAAAAAGAAAGAAGAAGTTGAAGAAGAATAAAGAAAAAGAAGAAGAATGATGTAGTAAAAGAAGAAGAAGAAAAAGAAGAAGAAGAAAGACGAAGAAGAAGAACGAAGAAGAAGAAAGAAAGAGAAGAAGAAAGAAGAAGAAGATAAAGAAAGAAGAAGATGAAGAAATAGAAGAACAACGAAGAGCAAGAACAAAAAGAAGCAGAAGATAAAGAGGAGGAAGAAGATGAAGAATAGTAAGAAAGAAGAAGAAGAAAGAAGTTGAAGAAGAAAGAAAAAGAAAGGAGAATAAGAACAAGAAAAAAGATGAAGAAGAAGAAGTGGAAGAAGGAAAAAGAAGAAGAAGAAAAAAGAAGAAGAAGAAGAAAGAAGAAGAAGATAGTAGAAGAAGAAGGAAGAAGAAGAAGAACAAAGAAGGAGAAGAAGAAGAAGAATGAAGAATAAGAAAGAAGAAGAAGAAGATAGAAGAAGAAATAAGTGGTTGAAAGAAGAGAACAAGAATAAGAAGAAGAAAGAAGAAGGAGAAGAAGATGAAGAAGAAGAAGAAGAATAAGAAAGAAGAAGAAGAAGAAGAAGAAGAAGAAGAAAAAGAAGAGGAAGATGTCGAAGAATAAAGATGAAGAACTAGAAGAAGAAGAAGAAGAAGAAGAAGAAAAGGAAAAAAAGAAGAAGAAGAAAGTAGAAGAAGAAAGAAGTAGAAGAAGAAAGAAGAAGAGGAAAAAGTAGAAGAAGGAAAAAGAAGAAAGAAGAAGAATAAACAAGAAGAAGAAGAAGGAGAAGAAAAAGAAGAAAGAAGAAAAAAATGAAAAAGAATAAGAAGAAGGAGAAGAAGAAGAAGAAAGAAAAAGAAGAAGATGAAGAAGAATAAGAAAAAGAAGAAGATGAAAAAAGAAGAAGAAGAGGAATAAGAAGAGGAAGAAGAAAAAGAGAAGAAGAAGAAAAGGAAAGAAGATGATGAAAATAGAAGAAGATGAAAGGAGAAGAGGAAGAAAGAAGAAGAAAGAAGGAAAAGAAAGAAGAAAAAGAAGGGGAAGAAGAAAGAAGAAAGTGGAAGAAGAAGAAAAAGAAGGAAGAAGAAGCAGAAAGAAGAAGAAGAAAGATGAAGAGGTAGAAAGAAGAAGACAAAGGAAGAAGTAGAAGAATGAAGAAGAAGAATGAAGAAGAAGGAAGAAGAAAGAAGAAGAAGAAGAATGAAGAAGAAGAAAAAGACGAAGAAAAAGAAGAAAGAAAAAGAAGAAGAAAGAAGAAGATGAACAAAGAAGAAGAAAGAAGAAAAAGAAAGAAGAAGAAGAAGAAGAAGAAGAAGAAGAAGAAGAAGAAGAAGAAGAATAAGAAGAAGAAAAGAGACGAGGAAGAAGAAAGAAGAAGAAGAAGAGGGAAGAAGAAGAAGAAAGAAGAGGAAGAAGAAAGAAAATGAAGAAGAAGAAGAAGAAAGAAAGAAGAAGAAAAAAGAAGAAGAAGACGAAAGAAGAAAGATGAAGAAACAAGAAGAAGAGGAAGTAGAAGACAAAAGAAGAAGAAGAAGAAAGAAGAAGAAAGAAGAGGAAGAAGAAGAAGAAGACGAAGAAGAAGAAGAAGAAGAAGAAGAAGAAGAAGAAGAAGAAAGAAGAAGAAAGAAGAGGAAGAAGAAGAAGAAGAAGAAGAAGTACAAAGAAGTAGAACTAGAAGAAGAAGAAGAAGAAGAAGAAGAAGAAGTAGTAGTAGTAGTAGAAGAAGAAGAACAAGAAGAATGAAGAACTGAGAGAAGGAAGAAGAAGAAGAAGAAGAAGAATGAAGAAGAAGAAAAAGAAAAAGAAGAAGAGGAACAAGAAGAAGAAGGATGAAGAAGAAAAAGAAAGAAGAAGAAGAAAAAGAACAGAAGAATAAAGAGGAAGAAGAAGAAGAAGAAGAAAAAGAAGAAGAAGAAGCGAAAAAAAGAAGAAGAAATAAGTATAAGAAGAAAGAACAAGAAAGAAGAAGAACGAAGAAGAATAAAGAAGATGAAGAAAAAGAAGAAGAGGAAGAACAAGAAAGAAGAAGAAGAAGAAAGAAGAAGAAGAAGAAGTAGAAGAAGATGATGAAGAAGAACCAGAAGAAAGACAAAGAAGAAGAACCAAAAGAAAGACGAAGAAGAAGAAAGAAGATGAAGAAGGGTAAAGAAAAAAAAGTAGAATAAGAAAAAGAAGGAAGAAGAAGAAGAACCAGAAGAATAAAGAGGAAGAAGAAGAAGAAGAAGAAGAAAGAAAAAGATGAAGGAAGAAGAAGAAGAAAAAGAAAGAAGAAGAAGAAGAACCAGAAGAACAAAGAGGAAGAAGAAGGTGAAGAAGAAGAAGAAGAAGAAGAAGAAAAAGAAGAGGAAGAAGAAGAAGAAGAAAAAGATGAAGAAAGAAGAAGAAGAAGAAACTAGAAGATAGAAGAAGAAGAAGAAACAAGATGAAGTAGAAGAAGCTGAAGAAAAAGAGAGAAGAAAATGAAGAAACAAGAAGAAGAAAGTAGAAGAAGGAAGAAGAAGAAAGAAGAAGAAAGAAGGAGAAGAAGAATGAAGAATAACAAAGAAGAAGAATGAAGAAGTAAGAAGTAGGAGAAAGATGAAGAAGAAGAAGAAAGAAGAAGAAGAAGAAGAAGAAAGAAGAAGAAGAAGAAGAAGAAGAAGAAAAAAGAGGAAGAAGAAGAAGAAGAAGAAAAAAGAGGAAGAAGAAGAAGAAGACGAAGAAAGAAGAAGAAGAAGAAGATGAAGAAGAAGAAGAAGAAGAAGATGAAAAAGAACATAGAGAAGAAGAAGGAGAAAAAGAAGAATAAAGAAAAAGAAGAAAGAAGAAAGAAGATAAAGAAGTGGAAGAAGTAGAAAGAAGAAGAAGAAGAAGAAGAAGAAGAAGAAGAATAAAAAGAAGGAGAATAAAGAAAGAAGAAGAAGAAGAAGAAGAAGAAGAAGAAGAAGAAGAAGAAGAAAAAAGAAAGAGGAAGAAGAAGAAAGAAGAAGAACAGAGCAGAAGAAGAAAGAAGGGAAAGAAGAATAAAAAGAAGGAAAAAGAAGAGGAAGATGAAAGAAGGAAGAAGAAGAAAAGGAAGGGGAATGATGAAGCAGAAAATGGAAGAAGAAAGAAGAAGAGGAACAAAGAAAAAGAAGAAAGAAGAAGAAGAAAAAAGAAGAATAAAGAACAAATAGATGAAGACGAAAGAAGAAGAAGAAGAAGAAGAAAGAAGAAGAAGAAGAAGAAGAAGAAGAAGAAGAAGAATTAGAAGAAGAAGAAAGAAGAAGAAGAAATTAGAAGAACAAGAAAAAGAAGGAGAAGAATTAGAAGGCGAAGAAAAAGAAGAAGTAGAAAGTAAGGAAGAAGAAAGAAGGAGAAAGAAGAAAAAGAAGAAAGAAGAAGAGAAAAAAGAAGAAGAAGAAGAAGATGAAGAAAAAAGAAAAAAAAGAAGATCAAGAAGAAAGGAGGAGAAGAAAGAATAAGAAGAAAGAAGAAGAAATGCAAAGAAGAAAGAAGAAAAATAATTATAATAAGAAGAAGAACAAGAAGAAGAAAGAGATAGAAGAAGTAGAAGAAAGAAGGAGAATGAAGAAGAAAGAAGAAGAAAGAAGAAGAAGAATTAGAAGAAATTTAAGAAGAAAGAAGAAGAAGAAGAATAAGAAGAAAAAGAAAGAAGAAGAAAAAGAAGAAGAAGAAAGAACAAGAAGAAGAATGAAGAAGTAGAAGAAGAAAAAAGAAGAAGAAAACAAAGAAGAAGAAGAAGAAGAAGAGGAAGAAGATGGAAATGGAAGAAAAAAGAAGAAAAAGAAGAGAGAAGAAGAAAGATGAGGAAGAAGAAAGATGAAGAAGGAAAAAGAAGAAGGAAGAAGAAGAAGAAAGAAGTAGAAAGTTGAAGAAGAAAGAAAAAAAAGATGAAAGAACAAGAAAGAGATAGAAGAAGTAGAAAAAAGAAGGAGAATGAAGAGGGAAGAAGAAGAAAGAAGAAGAAGAAGAAGAAGAAGAAGAAGTTTAATAAGAAAGAAGAAGAAGAAGAAGAAGAAAAAAGAAGAAGAAGAAGAAGAAGAAGAGGAAGAAAAAGAAAGAACAAGAAGAAGAATGAAGTAGAAGAAGAAAGAACAAGAAGAAGAATGAAGAAGTAGAAGAAAGAAGAAGAAGAAGAAGAAGAAGAAGAAGAAGAAGAAGAAGAAGAAGAGGAAGAAGATCGAAATAGAAAAAAAAAAAGAAAAAGAAGAGAGAAGAAGAAAGATGAGGAAGAAGAAAGATGAAGGAAAAAGAAGGAAGAAGAAGAAGAAGGAAGAAGTAAAAAGTTGAAGAAGAAAAAAAAAAGAAGAAAGAAGAAGAAAGAGATAGAAGAAGTAGAAGAAAGAAGGAGAATGAAGAAGGAAGAAGAAGAAAGAAGAAGAAGAAGAAGAAGTTTAAGAAGAAAGAAGAAGAAGAAGAAGAAGAAGTTTAAGAAGAAAGAAGAAGAAGAAGAAGAAAAAGAAAGAAGAAGAAGAAGAAGAAAAAGAAAGAAGAAGAAGAAGAAGAAGAAGATGAAGAAGAAGAAGAAGAAAGAACAAGAAAAAGAATGAAGAAGTAGAAGAAGAAAAAAGAAAAAGAAGAAAACAAAGAAGAAGAAGAAGAGGAAGAAGATAGAAATAGAAGAAAAAAGAAGAAAAAGAAGAGAGAAGAAGAAAGATGAGGAAGAAGAAAGATGAAGAAGAAAAAAGAAGAAGGAAGAAGAAGAAGAAGGAAGAAGTAGAAAGTTGAAGAAATAAAAAAAAGAAGAAAGAAGAAGACGACAAAAAAAAGAAGAAGAAGAAATGATAAGAAAGAAGAAGAAAGAAGAAATAGAAGAAAGAAGAAGGAAGAAGAAGAACCCAAAAAAGAAGTAGAAGAATAAGAAGAAGAAGAAGAAGGAGAAAAAGAAAGAAGAAGAAGAAGAAGGAGAAGAAGAAAGAAGAAGAAAAAAGAAAAAGAAAGAAGAACAAGAGGGTAGTAGAAGAAGAATGAAGAAGAAAGAAAACAAAAAAAGAAGAAAATGGAAGAAGAAGAAGAAAGATGAAGAAAAAAGAAGAAAAAGAAGAAACAAGCAAGATGAAGAGGATAGAAGAAGAATAAAAAGAAGAAAACAGAAGAAGAAGAAAGATAAAGGAGAAGAAGAAGAACAAGAAGATAAAAAGAAGAAAAAGTTTAAAGAAGAAGAGCTACAAGAAGAAAAAGAAGGGGAAGAAGAAGAAGAAGAAGAAGAAGATGGAAGGAGAAGAAGAAGAAATAAAAATAACAAGAAAAAAAAAAAAGAAGAAGAAGAATAATAATAAAGAATAAGAATAAGAAGAGGAAAAAGAAGTAGAAGAAGATGAGGAAGAAAAAAGGAAGAAGAAGAAAGAAGAAGAAAGAAGCAGAAGATGAAAGAAGAAAAAAGAAGCAGAAGAAAGAAGAAGAAGAAGGAAGAAGACAAAGAAAGATGAAGAAGAAGGTAGAAGAAGAAGAAAGTAGAAGAAGGAAGAAGAAGAAGAAGAAGTAGAAGAAGAAGAATAAAGAAAAAGAAAGAAGTAGAAGACGGAAGAAGATGAAAGAAGTAGTAGAAAGATGAGGAACACGAACTAGAAGAAGAAAAAAGAAGAAGAAGATGAGGAAGAAGAATAAGAATAAGAAGAAAGAAGACGAAGGAGAAAGAAGAAGAAGAAGAAGAAGAAGAAGAAGAAAAAGAACAAGAAGAAAGAAGAAAAATGAAGATGAAATAGAAAAGAGAAGAAAGAAGTGGAAGAAGAAAGAAGAAGAAGGAAGAAGAAGTTGAAAGAAAAAGAAGGAGAGGAGGAAGAAGAAGAAGAAGAAGAAGAGGAAGAAAGATGAAGAAGTAGAAGAAGAAGAAGAAGAAGAAAGAAGAATGAAACAGAAGAAAAAAGAAGAAGAATGAAGAAAGAGAAGAAGTAGAAGAAGAAGAAGTACAAGTCGAAGAAGAAGAACATAGAAGAAAAAGGAAGAAAAAGAAGAAGAAAGGAGAAGACGAAGAAGAAGAAGAAAGAAAAAGAAGAAGAACAAAGAAGTAGATTGAAGAAAAAGAAGAAAGAAAAAAGAAAATGAAGAAAGAAGAAGATGAAGAAAGAAGAAGATGAAGAAAGAAGAAGAAGAAGTAGAAGAAGAGTTAGAAGAAGAAGAAGAAGCTAAAGAAAGAAATATAAGAAGAAGAAGAAAAAGAAGACAAAGAAGAAGAAGAAAAAAGCAGGAAGAAGAGGAAGAACGAAGAAGAGAAAGAAAGAAGAAGATAAAAGAAGAAGAAAGTAGAAGAAGACGATGAAGAAGGAAGAAAAAGACAAAGAAGAAGATGAAGTAGAAGAAGAAGAAAAAAGAGGAAGAAAAAGAATAAGAAGAAGGAGAAGAAGAAGATGAAGAAGAAGAAAAAGAAGAAGAAAGAAGAAGGAAGAAGAGGATGAAGAAAGAAGAAGAAAGGAGGAGAATGAAGAATAACAAGAAGAAGAAGAAGAAAAAAACGCAAGAAGAAGAAGAAGGAAGAAGAAGAAACAAAAGGAAGAAGTAAGAAAAGAAGCAGAAAAAAAGAAGAAAGATGAAGAGGATGAAAGAAAAAGAAGAAGAAAGAAGAAGAGAAAGATGAAGAAGAAGAAGAAGAAGAAGAAGATGAAGAAGAAGATGAAGAAGAAGAAGAAGAAAAAGAAGAAGAAGAAAGAAAAAGAAGAAGAAATAGGAAGAAGAAGAATGAGGAAGAAGAATGAAGAAGAAGAAGA
>JAIUJO010001782.1:0-5000 GCA_023846275.1 Vanilla planifolia
ACAAACAACAACAACACCTCCATCTTCTTCTTCTACTTCTCCTCCATCTACTTCTTCTAAACATCATCTACATCTTCAACTTCTCTTACTTCTTCTTCTACTCTTCTTCTACTTACTTCTACTCTCTTCTTCTCTCTCGTATTCTTCGTCATCATCATCCATCATCTTATTCTCTTCTGTTCTTTATAGACATCTTCTCTACTTCTACTTAGTTATGTTCTCCAACTTCTTCTTCTTCTTCTTCTTCTTCTTTTTTCTCTATTTCTTCTTCTCCTCTTTTACTTCTTCTTCTTACTCCTCCTTATCTTCTTTTCATTTTACATCATCGTCATCATCTTTTTTTTCTTCTCTTCTTCTTCTCCTTCTTCGACTTCTACTACTTCGTCTTCTTCTGCTTCTTCTTCTTCTCCTTCTTATTCTTCTCTCATCATTCATCATCTTCTTCTTCTTATCATCTTCTTCATCTTCTTCTCTTCTTCTTCTTCTACTTCTTCTTCTTTTCATCCTCTTCTTCATCATCATCCTCTTCTTCTTCGTCTTCTTCTTTTTCTTCTTTTTCTTCATCTTCTTCTACTTCTTCTTATTCGTCTTCTTCTTCTTATCCTTCTTGTTGTTCTTCTAATTCTGCTTCCTATTCTTCTTCTTCTTCTTCTTCTATTTCTCCCTCTTCTTCTTCTTTTTCTTCTTCTTCTTCTTCTTCTTCTTCGTCTTTTTCTTCATCTTCTTGTTCTTCTACTCTACTACACAACAAGTACTTTCTCTAATTCTACTTCTTCTTTTTCTTCTTCTTCTTCTTCTTCTTCTTCTTTTCTTCGTCGTCTTCATAACTTTTACCCATCATCATCATCTTCTTCTTCTTCTTATTTCTATTCTTCTTCTTCTTCTTCTTCTTCTTCTTCTTCTTCTTCTTCTACCTCTTTTTCTTTTTCTTGTTCTTGATCTTCTTCTTCTTCTTCTTTTCTTTTTCTTCTTTTGTTTTTCTTCTTCTTCTTCTTCTTCTTCTTTTCTTCTTCTCTTTCACCCTCTCCTTCAACTTCTTCTTCTCTTCTCTTCACCCTCTCCTTCTACTTCTTCCTCTTCTTCTCTTTTTCCTCTTCTTTTTCCTCTTCTTCCTTCCTTTCTTCTACTTCTTCTTTTCTTCTTCTCCTTCTCTTCTTCTTCTTCTTCTTCTCTTCTTTCTTCTCCTACTTCTTCTTCTCTTTCTTCTTCTTCTTCTTGTTCTACTTTTCCTTCTTCTTCTTCTCTTTCTTCTTCTCCATCCTTCTTCTTCTTCTTCTTCTTGCTCCTCCTTTTCTTCTTCTTCTTTTTCTTCTTCTTCTTTTTCTTCTTCTTCTTCTTCTTCTTCTTTGTCTTCTTGTTCTTGTTGTTCTTCTTCAACTTCATCTTCTTTTTCTTGTTCCTATTCCTCTTCTTCTTCTTTTCTTCTTCTTTTTCATCTTGTCCTTCTTCTTCTTCTTCTTCTTCTTTCTCCTCTTCTTCTTTTTCTTCTTCTTTACCTTCTTCTTCGTATTCGTTTTTTTGTTCTTGTTCTTCCTCTTCTAATTCCCCTTCTTCCTCTCCTTCATCTTCTTCTCCTTCTTCTTCTTCTTCTTCTTCTTTTTCTTCTTTTTCTTCTTCTTCTTCTTCTTCTATTACTACTACTACTATTACTACTTCTAGTTCTTATTCTTCTACTTTTTCTTCTTCTTCCTCTTCTTCTTCTTCTTTTACTTCTTCCTCTTCTTCTAAGTCTCTTTCCTCTAATTCTTCTTATTTTTCCTCTTCATCTTCTTCTTTTTCCTCTTCTTCTACTTTTTTTCTTCTTCTTTCTCATATTCTTCTTTCTCTTCTTCTTCTTCTTCTTGTTCTTCCTCTTCTCCTTCTTATTCTTCTCTTATTCCTTCTTCTTCTTCTTCGTTTTCTTTTTCTTTTTCTTCTTATACTTCTTTTAGTTCTTCTTCTACCTCTTCTTCTTCTTATTATTATTCTTATTCTTCTTCATGTTCTTCTTCTGCTTGCTCTTCTTCTTGCCTTTCTTATCTTCTTCTTCATATTCTTTTTCTTCTTCTTCTTCTTCCCCCTCCTGTCATTCTTCTTCTTCTACTTCTTCTTCTTCTTCTTCTTCTTCTTTTTCATCATCCTCTTCTACATCATCATCATCTTCTTCTTCTTTTTCATCTTTTTCTTCGTCTTTTTCTTCTTCTTCTTCTTCTTCTTTTTCTTTTTTTGTTGTTCTTCTTCTTATTCATCATCATCTTCTTCTTCTTCTTCTTCTTCTCTTTCTTCTTCTTCTTATTCTTCTTCTTCTTCTTCCTCTTCATCTTCTTCTTGCTCTTCTCTTACTTCTACTTCTCCCCCTTCTTCTTCTTCATAATCCTCTTCTTCATCTTCTACTACTACTACTACTTCTACAACAACCACTTCTTCTTCCTCTAATTCTTCTTCTTCTTGTTCCTCTTCTTCTTCGTCTTCATCATTTTTACCATCATCTTCATCTTCTTCTTCTTTTTCTTCTTCTTCTTCTTTTCCTTCTGCCTCTTCTTCTTCTTCTTATTTTTCTTCTCCCTTTTTTTTTTATTTTTCTTCTTGTTCTTCTTCTTCTTTTCCTTCTTCTACCTCTCCTTCGCCCTCTCCTTCTACTTCTTCTTCTTCTTATTCTTCTTCTTCGTCCTCTACTTCTTCTTCTTCTTCTTATTCTTCCACTTCCACTACACATTCTTCCACTTCTTCTTCTTGTTCTCCTTCTTCTTCTTCTATTCCTTCTTCTTCTTCTCCTTCTTCTTCTTCTACTTCTTATCCTTCTTTTCTTCTTCAAGTTCTACTTTTTCTTCTTCTTTTTCTTCTCCATCTTCTTCTTCTTCTTCTTCATTCTATTCTTGATCATCATCATCACCTTCTTCTTCTTCTTCTTCTTCTCTTTCTTCTTCGTCATCTCCTTCTTATTCTTCTTCTTCTTTTTCATCTTCTTCTTCTTCGTAGTCTTCTTTTTCTTCTCGTTCTTCTTCTTCTTCTTCTTCTTCTTCCTCCTCCTCTTCTTCTTCTTCTTCTTCTTCTACTTCTACTTCTTCTTCATCATCACCATCATCTTCTTCTTCTTCTTCTCCTCCTCCTCATTCTTCTTTGCATTCTTCATTTTCTTCTTCTTTTTCTTTCGATTCTTCGTCTTCTTCTTCTTATTCTTCTTCTTCTTTTTCTTCTTCTTCATCCTCTTCTGCATTAACATCATCTTCTTTTTCTTCTTTTTCTTCTTCTTCTCTTTCTTTTTTTTCTTCTTCTTCTTCTTCATCTTCTTCTTTTGCTTCCTCTTCTTCTTCTTCTTCTTCTTTTTCCTCCCTCTTCTTCTTCGTCTTCTTCTTCTTCTTCTTTTTCTTCTTCTTCTGCTTCTACTACTGCTACTAATACCACAATAAGTACTTCTTTCTCTAATTCTTCTTCTTTTTCTTCTTCTTCTTCTTCGTCATCTTTATCATTTTTACCATCATCATCATCTTCTTCTTCTTCTTCTTCTTCTTTTTTCTTCTGTCTCTTTTTCTTGTTCTTGTTCTTCTTTTTCTTCTTATTTTTCTTCTTCTTCTTTTTCTTTTTCTTCTTCTTCTTCTCTTTCACCCTCTCCTTCAACTTCTTCATCTTCTTCTTGTTCTTCTTCTTCTCTTTCTTTTCCTTCTTCTTCTTCTTCTTCTTCTTCTTCTTCTTCTTCTACTTCTTCTTCTTCTAGTTCTTCTTCTTCTTCTTCTTTTACTCCTTATCTTTCTTCTTTTCTTCTTCTTCTTCTTCTACTACTACTTCTTCTTCTTCTTCATCCTCTTCTTCATCTTCTTCTTCTTTTTCTTCTTCTTCTTCCTCTTCTTTGTGTTCTTCTTCTTCTTCTTCTTTTTCTTCTTCTTCTTCTTCCTTTTATTCTTCTTCTTCTTGTTCTACCTCTCCTTGTTCTTCTTCTTCTTCTTCTACTACTACAACTACTCTTACTTCAACTACTTCTATTTCTTATAATTCTATTTCTTTTTTTTTTTTTTTCTTCTTCTTCTTCTTTTTCTTCTACCTCTTCTTCTTGTTCTTGTTCTTCTACTTCTTGTTCTTTTTCTTCATCTTCTTCTTGTTCTTGTTGTTCTTCTTCCTCCTCTTTTTCATCTTCTTCTTCTCCTTCCACATCCTTTTCATGTTCTTCTTCTTCTCCTGCTTCTTCCTCTTCTATTTGTTCTTCTCCTTCTTCTTCTTCTTTTTCTTCTACTTTTTCTTCTTCTTTTTCCTATTCTTCTCTTTATTTTCCTTCCACTTCTTCTTCTTCTTATTCCTCGTCAACTTCTTCTTAGTCTTCCTTTTCTTCTCCTTCTTCTTCCTCTTCTTCTTCTTTTTCCTCTTTTTTTTTTCTTCTTCTTCTTCTTCATCCTCTTCTTCTTCTTCTTCTTCTTCGTCCTCTTCTTCTTCTTCTTCTTCTTCCCTTTCTTCTTCTGTTTCTTCTTCTTCTTCTTCCACTTCTTCTTCTTGTTTTTATTTCTTTTTCTTCATCTTCTTCTCCTTCTTCTCTCCTCCTTCAACTTCTTCTTCTACTTCTTCTTCTTCATCTCTTTCTTATTCTCTTTATTCTTCTTCTCCTTCTTCTTCTTCATCTTCTTCTTCTTCTTCTTCCTCTTCCTTGTCTTTCTTTTTCTTTTACTTCTTCTACTTCTTTTTCTTCTTCTTCTTCTTCTTCTTCTTCTTCTTCTTCTTCTCCATCTCCTTCTTCTTCTTCTTCTTCTTCTTCTACTCCTTCTACTTCTTCTTCTCCTCGCTCTGCTTCTTCTTCTTCTCCTTCTTCTTCTTCTTTTTCTTCTTCTTCTTCTTCTTCTGTCTTCTTCTTCTTCTTCTGTCTTCCTCCACTTCTTTCTTTCTTGTTCCTTTTCTTCATCATCTTGTTCTTCTTCTTCATCTTCTTCCTCTTCCTCCTCTTCTTCCTTTCTTGTTCCTTTTCTTCTTCTTCTCCTCCTCCTTCTCCTCCTCCTTCTTTTTCTTCTTCTTCTTTCTCTTCTTCTTCTTCTTCTTCT
>JAIUJO010001782.1:12500-15000 GCA_023846275.1 Vanilla planifolia
TATTCGTCTTCTTCTTCTACTTTTTCTCTTTCTTCATCATCTTCGTCTTCTACTTCCTCTTCTTTTTGTTCTTCTTCTCCCTCTTCTTCTTCTTCGTCTTCTTCTTCTTCTTCTTCTTCTTCTTCTTCTTCTTCTTCTTCTTCTTCTTCTTTTTCTTCTTCTTCTACTACTACTACTACTACAACTACTTCTTCTTCCTCTAATTCTTCTTTTTCATCTTCTTTTTCTTCTTATTCTTCTTCTTCTTCGTCATCATCATTTTTGCCATCATCATCATCTTCTTCTTCTACTTCTTCTTCTTCTTCTTCTTCTTCTTTTTTCCTCTTATTCTTGTTCTTGTTCGTCTTCTTCTTGTTATTTTTCTTCTTTTTCTTCTTCTTCTTCTTCTTCTTCTTCTCCTTCTCCTATGCGCTCTCCTTCTACTTCTTCATCTTCTTCTTCTCCTTCTTCTTCTTCTTCTTCTTCTTCTTCTTCTTCTTCTACTACTTCCTCTTCTTTTTCTTCCTCTTCTTCTTCTTCTTCTTCAACTTCTTTTCCTATTCTTCTTTTTCTTCTTCTTCTTTGTCTTCATCTTATTCTTTTTCTCCTTCTACTTCTTCCTCTTCGATTCTTCTCCTCCTCCTTCTTCTTTTTCTTCTTCTTCTTTCTCTTCTTCTTCTTGTTCTTCTTCTGCTTTTTCTTCTTCTTGTTCTTCTTCTTCTTCTTCTTATTCTTCTTCTTCTTCTTATTCTTCTTCTTCTTCTTCTTTTTCTTCTTCTTTCCTCCTTCTTCTTCTTCTTATTCTTCTTCTTCTTCTTTTACTTCATCTTCCTCTTCTTCGTCTTCATTTTCTTATTATTCTTCCACATCTTCCTTATTCGTCTCTTCTTCTTCTTCTTCTTCTTCTCCCTCTCCTACTTCTTCTTCTCCCTCTCCTTCTTCTTCTTCTTATTCTTCTTCTTCTTCTTCTTCTTCTTCTTCTCTTTCTTCTTCTCCTTCATCTCCTCCATCTTCTTCGTCTTCTTTTGCTTCTTCTTCTTCTTCTTCTTCTTCTAATTTTTCTTCTTCTTCTTCTTCCTCATCGTCTTGTTCTTCTTCTCCTTCTACTTCTTCTTCTTCTTCGACTTCGTCTTCTTCTTCCTCCTCATCTTTCACCTCCTCTTCTTCTTCTTTTTCACCTTCTTCTTCTTCTTATTTCCTCTTCTTCTTCTTCCTCCTCTTCTTCTTCCTCTTTTTCTTATTTTTCTTCTTCTTCTTCTACTTCTTCTTCTTCTTCTTCTTCTTCTTCTTCTACTACTACTACTTCTTCATCTTCTCCATCTTCTTCTACTTCTTCTTCTTCTTCTTCATCTTCTTCTTCTTCTTCTTCTTCATTCTTTTCTTCTTCTGCTTCTTCTTCTTTTCCTCCTTCTTCTCCTCCTTCTTCTTCTTCTTCCTCTTCTTCTTCTTTCTCATCATCTTCCTCATCTTCTTCGTCTTCTTCCTCCTCTTCCTTGTCCTGTTCTTCTTCTTCTTCTTCCTCTTCCTCCTCTTCCTCTTCCTCCTATTCTTCTTCGTCTTCTTCCTCTTCTTTTTCTTCTTCTTCTTCTTCATCTTCCTCTACTTCTTCGCCTTCTTGTTCTTTTTCTATTTCTTCTCTTTCTTCTTTTTCTTCTTCCTCTTCTACTCTTCTTATTCTTCTTCTTCTTCATTGTCTTTTTCTTCTTCTTCTCTTTCTTCTTCTTCTTCTTCTTCTTCTTATTTAACATCTTTTTTCTTCTACTTCCTTCTCTTCTTTTCCTCCTTTTTCTCCTTCTTCTTCTGCTTTTTCTACTTCTTCTTCATCTTCTTCTTCTTCTTCTTCTTCTCCTTCTCCTTCTTCTTCTTCTCTTCTTCTTCCTCTTCTTCTTCTTCTTCTTCTTCTTCTTTTACTCGTTATTTTCCTTTTTCTTCTTGTTCTTCTCCTTTTCTTCTTATTTTTCATCTTGTACTTTTTCTTCTTCTTCCTATTTCTCTTCTTCTTCTTCATCTTTTTCTTCTTCTTTTCTCTTTTTCTTCTTCTTTCTCTTTTTCTCCTTCATCTTCTGCTTCTATTTCTACTTTTTTTCTTATTCTTCTTCTTCTTCTTCTTCTTCTTCTTCATCTTCTCCTTCTTCCTTTATTTCTGCTTTTTCTGCGTCTTCATTTTCTTCTTGTTCTTCTTTCTCCTCTTATTCCACTTTCTTCTTCTTCTTCTTCTTCATCCCCTTCTTCTTCCTAGGTCTACCTCCTCTTCTTCTTCTTATTATTATTCTTCTCCATCATCTTCTTCTTCATCTCTTTCTTCTTCTACTACTTCTTCTTCTTCTTCATTGACAACTTTTTCATCTTGTTCATCGTCTTCTTCTTCTTCATCATATTCTTCTTCTGCTTCTTCTTTTTCTTCGACATCTTCGTCTTCCTATTCTTGTTCCTCTTTTTCTTCCTCTTCTTCTTCTTCTTCATCATCATCATGTTCTTCTTCTTCTTCTACTTCTAATTCTTTCGATTTTTATTCTTATTC
>JAIUJO010001782.1:20000-22500 GCA_023846275.1 Vanilla planifolia
CTTAATTTTTCTACTTCTTCAAATTCCTCTTCTTCTTTTTCTTCTTCTTCTTCTTCTTCTACTTCTTCTTCCACTTCTTTTTCTTCTTCTTCCACTTCTTCTACTTCTTTTTCTTCTTCTTCTTCATCATCATCTTCTTCTTCTTCTTCTTCCTCTCCTTTCTCTTCTTCTTCTTCTTCCTCTTCTTCATCTTCATTTTCTTCACCATCTTGTTCCTCTTCATCTCTTTTTTTTACCATTTCTTCTTCTTCTTCTTCTTCTTCCTCTTCTTCTTCTTCTTCTTCTTCTTCTTCTTCTTCTTCTGCTTCTTATCTTTCTTCTTCTCCAACTACTTCTTCTTCTCTTTCTTCTTCTTCCTCCTCCTCTTCTTCTTCTTCTTCTACTTCTTCTTTCTTTTTTTCTTCTTCTACTGCTTCTAGTTGTTCTTCCTCTTCTTCTTCTTCTTCCTCCTCTACTTTTTCATCTTCTTCTTCTTATTTTTCTTCTACCTCTTTGTCTTCCTCATCTACTTCTTCTTCTTCTTTTTCTTTGTCTTCATTGTCCTCTTCTTCTATCTCTTCTTCATCTTCTTCTTCTTCATCTTCTTGTTCTTCTTCCTCTTCTTCTTCTTCTTCTTCTTCTTCTTCTGCTTCTCCTTCTTCTTCTTCTCCTTCTTCTTCTTCCTCTTCTTCTTCCTGTTCTTCTTCTTCTACTTCTTCTTCTTCCCCTTCTTCTTCTTCTTTTTGTTCTTCTTCAACTTTGTCTTCTTCCTCTTCTTCTTCATCTTCATCTTCTTTTTCTTCTTAATCTTCTTATTTTCCTTTTTCCATTTCTTCCTCTTCTTCATCTTCTTTTTCTCCTTATTCTTCTACTTCTTCTCATTCTTCTACTTCTTCTTCTTCTTCTTCTTCTTATTCTTATACTTATACTTCTTCTCCTCCCTCTCCTTGTTCTTCCTCTTCCTCTACTTCATCAACATCATCATCTTCTTCTTTTTTTTCTTCTTCCTCTCCTTCTTCTTCTTCTCCTTCTCCTTCTTCTTCTACCTCTTCTTCTTATTCTTCTACTTCTTCTACTTCTTCTTCTTCACCTTCTTCTTCTTCATCATCTTCTTCCTCTTCTTCTACTTCTCCTTCCTCCTCCTTTTCCTCTTCCTTCTTCTTTTTCTTTTTTTTTTCTTAATCTTCATCTTCTTCTTGTACTACTTCTACTTGTACTTCATCTTTTTCTTCTTCTTCTTCTTCTTCTTCTGCTACATTGTCTTCTTCTTCTTCTTCTTCATCTTCTTCTTCTCCTTTTTCTTCCTCTTCTTCCTCTCCTTCTTCTTCATCTTCTACTTCTTTTCTTCTTCTTCTTCCTCTTCTACTACTACAACTTCTTCTTCATCATCATCTTCTTCTTCTTCCTCTTCTACTACTACAACTTCTTCTTCTTCTTCTTCTTTTTCCAATTCTTCTTCTTTTTCTTCTTCTTCTTCTTTTTCTTCCTCCTCTTCTTCTTTTTCTTCAACTTTGTCTTCTTCTTCTTCTTCTTCAACTTCTTCTTCTTCTTCTTCTTATTCTCCTTCCACTTCTTCTTCTTCTTCCTCTTCTTTTTCTCCTTCTTCTTCAGCTTCACATTCTTCTTCTTAATCTTCTTCTTCTTATTATTCTTCTTCTTCTCCTCCATCTCCTTGTTCTTCCTCTTCCTCTTCTTCATCAACATCATCATTGTTTTCTTTTTCTCTTCTTCCTCTTTTTCTTCTTCTTCTTCTTCATCATCTTCTTGTTCTTCTTTAGCTTGCTCGTCTTCTTCATCTTCTTATTCTTTTTCTTCCATCTCTTCATCCTCCTCTTCTTTTTCTTCTTCTCCTTCCAATTCTTCTTTTGCTTCTTCTTCTTATTCATCTTTTTCCTCCTCTTCTTCTTCTTCTCCCTCTTCTTCTTCTTCTTCTTCGACTTCTTCTTCTTCTTCTTCTTTTTCTGCTTCTTCTTCTTCTTCTTCTTTTGCTTCTTCTTCTTCCTCTTCTTCTTCTTCTTCTTCTTCTTTTTCTTCTTCTTCCTCTTCTTCTTCACCCTTCCTTCTTCTTTTTCTTCTCCTTCTTCTTCTGCTTCTTCTTCTTCTACTTCTACTTCTTCATCATCTTTGTTATCTTCTTCTTTTCCTTCTACTTCAACTTCTACATCTTCTTTTTCTTCTTCTCCTTTGTCTTTTCCTTCTTCTTCTTCTACTACCTTCTTTTCTTCTTCTTCCTTTTCTTTTTCATCATTTTCTTCTACTTTTTTTTTTCTTCTTCTTCTCTTTCTTCTTCCTCGTCATCTTCTACTTCTTTTTATTCTTCTTCCTCCTCCTCCTCCTTCGATTCTTCTTCTTCTTCTTCTTCTTCTTCTTCTTCCTCTTCCTCTTCTTCAACATCATCATCTTCTTCTTTGTCTTCTTCTTCTTCTTCATCTTCTTATTATTCTACTTCCTCTACTTCTTCCAGTTCTTCTTTATCTTGTTCTTCTTCCACATCTTCTTTCTCATCTTCTTTCACTTCTTC
>JAIUJO010001782.1:30000-40000 GCA_023846275.1 Vanilla planifolia
ACTTCTTCTTATTATATTTCTCATTCTTCTTGTTGTTGTTCTTCTTCTTCTTTTTCATGTTCTTCTTCTTCTTCCTCTTCCTAATCTTCTTCTTTTAATTCTATTTCTTCTTATTCTTGATCTTCTTCTTCTTTTACTTATTGTTCATCTTCGTCTTCTTCTTTTCTTTGTTCTTCTTCTACTTCTTCTTGCGCTTCCACTCCTTATTCTTCTTCTGCATCGTCTTTTTCTTACACTCCTTATTCTTCTTCTCCTTCTTTCTTTTTTTCTTCTTCTTATTCTTCTCCTTCTTCTTCTTCTTCTTTGTCTACTTTTTCTTCTTCTTCTTCTTCTGTCGCTTCTTCTTCTTCATCTTCTTCTTCTTCTTCTTCCTCCTCTACTTCTTCTTCCTCCTCTTCTTCTCCTTCTTCTTCTACTTCTATTTCTTCTTCTTCTAATACTACTACTTCTACTATTATTTCTTCTTCTTCTTCTTCTTCATTGTCTTCCTCTTCTTCTCCATCTTCTTCTTCTTTTTATTCTTCTTCTCCTTTTTCTTCTATTCTTCTTCTTCTTCTTCTTCTTCTTCTCCTTCTACTTCTCCTTCTTCTTCTCCTTTTTCTAGTCCTTCTTCTTCTTATTATTGTCGTTCTTCTTCTTCTTCGCCTTTTTCTTCTCCTTCTTCCTCTTCTTCTTCTTTCGCTTGTTCTTCTTGCTCCTCTTCTTCTTCCTCCTATTCTTCCCTCTTCTTCTTCTTCTTTTTTTTCTTCTTCCTCTTCTATTTCTTCTTTTGCATCTTCTTCTTCTTCTGCTTCTTCTTCTTCCGCTTCTTCTTCTTCTTCTTTCTCATCATTTTCTTCTTACACCTCTTCTTCTTCCGCCTCTTCTTCTTCTTCCTCTACTTCTTCTTTTTCATCATCCTCTTCTTCTTTTTCTTCATCTTATTCTTTTTCTTCTTCTTCTTTTACATATTCTTATTGTTTTTCTTCCTCTTCTTCTTCTTCTTTTTCGTCTTCTTCTGCCTCTTCTTCTTCTTCTTCCTCCTCCTCTTCTTAATCTTTTACTTGTTCTTCTACTTCTTCTTCCTCCATTTCTTCTTCTAGTTCTTCTTCTCCTGCTTCCTCTTCTTCTTCTTCTTCTTCACCTTCTTCTTCTTCTTCTTCTTCTTCTTCTTCTTCACCTTCTTCTTCTTCTTCTTCTTCTTCTTCTTCTTCTTAAAATTCTTCTTCTTCTCCTTCTACTTCTTCTTCTTCTTTTTCTTCTTTTTCTTATTCCTCTTCTTATTCTTCTTCTTCTTCTCCTTCTTCATCTTCATCTTTTCTTCTTCTACTACTTCTTCCTCTTCTTCTTCTTCTTGTCCTCTTCCTCCTTCTCCTTCTTCTTCTCTTTCTTCCTGTTCATCATCTTCTTCTTCTCCTTCTAGTTTTTCCTCTTCTTATTCTTCTCCTTCAACTTCTCCTTCCTCTTCTTCATCTTCCTCTTCTTTTGTTATTTCTTCTTCATCTCTTTTTCTTCTTCGTCTACATCTTCTTCATCTTCTACTTCTTCTACTTCTTGTACTTCTTCTTGTTCTTCTTCATCTTCTTCTTCTTCTTCTTCTTTGTCTTCTTCTTCTTCCTATCCTTCTTCTTCTTCTTCCTCCTCCTATTCTTCTTTCTCCTCCTCTTCTTCTTCTTCTTCTCTACTTTTTCTTCTTTGTCTTCTTATTCTTCTTCTTCTTCTTCTTTTTGTTGTTGTTCTTCCACTTCACCTTCTTCCTCTTTATCTTCTTCAACTTATTCCACTTCCTCTACTTTGTCTTCTTCTTCTTTTTCTTCTTCTTCTTCCTCTTCCACTTCCTCTTCCACTTTTTCTTCTTGATCTCCTTCTACTTCTTCTGCTTCTTCTTCTTTTACTTCTCCTACTTTATCATTTCTTCTTGTTCATCTACTTCTTCTTCTACTTTTTCTTCTTCTCTTCTTGTTCTTCGTTTTCTTCCTCTTCTCCTTCTTCTTCTTCTTCATCTTTTTCTTCTTCTTCTTCTTCTGCTTCTTCTTCTTCTTCCTCTATTTCTTCACTGTCTTTTTCTCTTCTTCTTTGACTTCTCCTTGCTCTTCTTATTCATCTTCTTCTTCTTCTTTTTCTTCTTCTTCTACTTCATCTTCTTCTTCTTCTTCCTCTTCTCCTTCTTCTTCTCCTTCTTCTTCTTCTTCTTCTTTTTCAACTTAATCTTCTTCTTCTTCTTCTTCTTCTTCTTTTTCTTCTTCTTCTTCTTCTTCTTCTTCTACTTCAGCTTCCTTTTCTTCTTCTTCTTCTTCTTCCACCTCTTCTTCTTCTTCCTTCTCCTCTTCTCCTTCTTCTACTTGTTCTTCTACTTCTTCTTCCTCTATTTTTTCTTCTTCTAGTTCTTTTTCTCCTTCTTCCTCTTCTTCTTCTTCTTCTTCACCTTCTTCTTCTTCTTCTTCTTCTTCTCGTTATTCTTCTTCTTCTTATCCTTCTTCTTCTTCTTCTTCTTTGTCCTCTTCTTATTCTTCTTCTTCTTCTTCTTCTACTTCTTCCACTTTTTCTTCTTGTCCTCTTCCTCCTTCTCCTTCTTCTCTTTCTTCCTCTTCATCTTCTTCTTCTTCTCCTTCTTCTTCTAGTTTTTCTTCATCTTATTCTTCTCCTTCTACTTCTTCCTCTTCTTCATCTTCCTCTTCTTCTGTTATTTCTTCTTCATCTCTTTTTCTTGTTCTTCTACATCTTCTTCATATTCAACTTCTTCTACTTTTTGTACTTCTTCTTCTTCTTCTTCTTCTTCTCCTTCCTCCTCCTCTTCTTCTTCTCCTTCTGCTTCTTCTTCTTCTACTTCCTCTTCCTCTTCTTCCTCCTCTTCTTCTTCTTCCTCTTCTTCAACTCCTTCCTGTTCTTCTTCTTCTTCCTCCTCCTATTCTTCTTTCTCCTCTTCTTCTTCTTCTTCCTTTACATTTTCTTATTTTTCTTCTTCTTCTTGTATTTGTTCTTCTTCTTCTTCCTCTTTATCTTCTTCTACTTATTCCACTTCCTCTACTTCAACTTCTTTTTTTTCTTTTTCTTCTTCTTCTTCATCTTCCTCTTCCACTTTTTCTTCTTGATCTTCTTCTACTTCTTCTTTTTCTTCTTCTGCTTCTTCTTCTTCTTCTTCTACTACTTTATCATCATCTTCTTCTTCTTCTACTTCTTCTTCTTTTTCTTCTTTTTTTCTTCTTCGTCTTCTTCTTTGTCTTGTTCTTCGTCTTCTTCGTCATTTTTTTCTTCTTCTTCTTCTTCTTCTTCTTCTTCTGGTTCTTCTTCTTCTTTCTCCTCTTCTTCTTTGTCTTTTCCTCTTCTTCTTCGACTTCCCCTCACTCTTCTTATTTATCTTCTTCTTCTTCTTCTTCTTCTTCTTTTACTTCATCTTCTTGTTCTTCTTCCTCTTCTCCTTCTTCTTCCCCTTCTTCTTCTTCTTTTTTTTCTACTTCATCTTCTTCTTCTTCTTCTTCTTCTTCTCCTTCTTCTGCTTCAGCTTTCTCTTCTTCTTCTTCTTCTTCTTCCACCTCTTCTACTTCTTCTTCCTCCTCCTCCTCTTCTTCTTCTTCTACTTCTTCTTCCTCCATTTGTTCTTCTTCTAGTTCTTCTTCTCCTGCTTCCTCTTCTTCTTCTTCTTCTTCTTCACCTTCTTCTTCTTTTCTTCTTCTTCTTCTTTTTCTCGTTCTTCTTCTTCTTGTTCTTCTTCTTCTTCTTCTTATTCTTCTTCTGCTTCTTTGTCCTCTTCTTATTCTTCTTCTTCTTCATCTTCTTCATCTTCATCTTTTCTTCTTCCTCTACTTCTTCCTCTTCTTCTTCTTCTTGTCCTCTTCCTCCTTCTTCTCCTTCTTCTTTTCTTTCTTCCACTAAATCTTCTTCTTCCTCTCCTTCTTCTTCTAGTTTTTCTTCATCTTATTCTTCTCCTTCCTCTTCTTCTGTTATTTCTTCTTCATCTCTTTTTCTTCTTCTTCTACATCTTCTTCATCTTCTACTTCTACTTCTTGTAATTCTTCTTCTTCTTCCTCCTCCTCCTCTTCTTCTTCCACTCCTTCTTGTTCTTCTTCTTCTTCCTCAACTTTTTCTTATTTGTCTTCTACTTCTTCTTCTTCTTCTTCTTTTTGTTGTTGTTCTTCTTCTTTGTCTTCTTCCTATTTATCTTCTTCTACTTATTCCACTTCCTCTAGTTCATCTTCTTTTTTTTCTTTTTCCTCTTCTTCTTCTTCCTCTTCCTCTTCCTCTTCCTCTTCCACTTTTTCTTCTTGATCTTCTTCTACTTCTTCTTCGTCTTCTTCTTCTTCTACTTTATCATCATCTTCTTCTTCTTTTTCCTCTTCTCTTCTTCCCCTTCGTCTTCTTCTTCATCTTTTTATTCGTCTTCTTCTTCGTCTTCTTCTTCATCTTTTTCTTCTTCTTCTTCTTCTTCTGCTTCTGCTTCTTCTTCTTTTTCCTATTCTTCTTCTTCGTCTTTTCCTCTTCTTCTTCGACTTCCCCTTGTTCTTCTTATTCTTCCTCTTGTCCTTCTTCCTCTCCTTCTTCTTGTTCTTCCTCTTGTCCTTCTCCTTCTCCTTCTTCTTCTTCTCCTTCTCCTTCTCCTTCTTCTTCTTCTTCTTTTTCTACTTCCTCCTCTTCTTCTTCTTCTTTTCCTCCTCCTCTTTCTCCTTCTAACTCTTATTATTATTATTATTATTCTTATTCTTCTTCTTCTTGTCTTCCACTTCTTCTTCCACATCTTCTTCCTCTGCCTCCTCTTTTTCTTCATCTTCTTCTTCTTCTTGTTCTTCTTCTTCATCATCTATTTCTTCTTCTTCTACTTGTTCTTCTTCTTCTTCTTCTTATTTTTCTTCTTCTTCTTCTTCCTCCTCCTCTTCTTCTTCTTCCACTTCTTCTTCTTCTTCTTCTTCTTTTTCTTCTTCTTCTTTTTCTTCTTCCTCTTCTTGTACTTCTACGACTACTACTTCTTCTCCTTCAACTTCTTCTTAGTCTTGATCTCCTCCTTCTTCTTCTTTGTCCACTTCTTCTCTGTCATCACCTTGTTCTTTTTCTTCTTTTTTTCTTCTTCTTCCTCTCTTCCTTCTTCTTCTTCTTCTTCTTTTACTTTCTACATCTTCTTCTTCTTCTTCTTTGCCTTCTTCTTCTTCTTGTTCTTCTCCTCCTTCTACTACAACTCCTACTTCTTCTTCTTAATCTTCTTCTTCTTCTTCTTCTTCTTCTTCTTCTTCTACTTCTTTTCTTTCTTCTTCCTCTTCTTCTTCTTCTTTTTCCTCTTCGTCTTCTTCTTCCTCTTCTTCTTCTTCTTCTTCTTCTTCCTGTTCTTCTTCCTCTTCTTCTTCTTCTTCTTCATCTTCTTGTACTTCTCATTCTTTTTCTTCTTCATCTTCTACTTCTTGTTCTTCTTCTTTTTCTTCTTCATCTTCTCCCTCTCCTTCATATTCTTCCATCTTCCTCTTCTTCTTCCTCCTCTACTTCTCCTCTTCTTCTTTTTCGTCTTCTCTTTCTGCTTCTTCGTCTTCTTCTTCTTCTTCTTCACCTACTTCTTCTTATTCTTCTTTTTCTTCTTCTTCTTCATCATCTTCTTCTTCCTCCTCTTCTACTTCTTCTTCTTCTTCTTCTTCTTCTTCTTCTTCCTCTTTTTCTTCCTCTTCTTCTTCCACTTCTTCTTCTTCTTATTCTTATTCTTTTTCCTCTTCTTCTTCAACTTTATCTTCTTCCTCTTCTTCTTCATCATCTTTTTCTTCTTCTTCATCTTCTTATTCTCCTTCTCCCTCTTCTTCTTCTTCTTCTTCCTCTTCTTTTTCTCCTTATTCTACTTCACATTCTTCTTCTTCATCTTCATTTTCTTATTCTTCTTCTCCTCCCTCTCGTTCTTCCTCTTCCTCTTCTTCATCAACATCATCATTTTCTTCTTTTTCTTTTATTCCTCTTTTTCTTCTTCTTCTTCTTTTTCTTCTTCTTCAGCTTTCTCGTCTTCTTCTTCTTACTTCTATTCTTTTTCTTCCACCTCTTCTTTTCCTTCTCTTCTTTTTCTTCTTCTTCTTCTAATTCTTCTTTTGCTTCTTCTTCCTCTTCTTCTTTTTCTTCTTCTTCTTCTTCTTCTCCATCTTCTTCTTTTTCTTCTTCTTCTTCTTCTACTTCTTCTTCTTCTTTTGCTTCTTCTTCTTCTTCTTTTGCTTCTTTTTCTTCTTCTTTTGCTTCTTATTCTTCCTCTACTTCTTCTTATTCTTCTCCTTCCTCTTCTTCTTTTCCCTCTTCCTCTTCTTTCTATTTTTTCTTCTTCTTCTTCTTCTGCTTCTTCTTCTTCTACTTCTACTTCTTCTTTATCTTTATCATCTTCTTCTTTTTCTTCTACTTCAACTTATACTTCTTCTTCTTCTTCTTCTTCTTCTCCTCCTCCTTTGTCTTTTTCCTCCTCTTCTTCTTCTCCTTTCTTTTCTTCTACTTCAACTTATACTTCTTTTTCTTCCTCGTGTGCTTCCTCTTCTTGTTGTTGTTGTTCTTCTTCTTCTTCTTCTTCTTCCCCCTCTTTCACTTCCTATTGTTGTTGTTGTTGTTCTTCTTCTTCTTCTTCTTCTTCTACTTCCTCCTCTTTTTCTTCTTCTTCAACTTTGTCTTCTTCCTCTTCATCCTCTTCTTCTTCTTCCTCTTCTTGTTCTTCTTCTTCTCCTTCTTCTTCTTCTTCTTTGACTTGTTGTTCTTCTTCTTCTCCTTTTTTTTTCTTCTTCTTCTCCTTCTTCTTGTTCTTCTGTGTCAAGCCCCCACCTATTCTTGTACCTCTAAATAACAAAATTATTATCAGAGTGAGGCAATATACAAAACCCAAGGTGGGGAGCCGACGGTAAAACTAACACCAACTCTCACAATCCAAAGTATATATATAAAGGCATGTTTTAAACATTTAATCACACCAAAACTTTTCCTCTCATACACATCTCTTGAAAATGGCTCTTCTGTAACAGCACCATTCCTATCTCTCGGTGTAGTGGTTTCATGACCTGTGATGTAAGTACTAAATGAGATTTTATACATCTCAATAGATAAATCACAACAACTAACCAAGTATGAAAAAGAGATCAAAATACCATGAGCAGTGAAGATCAATCATATGTATAAAGATAAAACCATACCATAAGTCTCATACATATAAGGTAATGTCAAATAGAAACCATAAAGAAATGCCAGATCCTTATATAGTGTGTTATTACTGGGCCCAATTCTCTTTGATGCATTATCCTCTGGATCCAATCATCATCAATAAAATGACCTCCAGTCATCCCAAAATCCAAAGTATATATAAAGACATGTTTTAAACATTTAATCACACCAAAACTTTCCCTCTCTCACACATCTCTTGAAAATGACTCTTCTGTAACAGCACCATTCCCATCTCTCGGTGCAGTGGTTTCATGACCTGTGATGTAAACACTAAATTAGATTTTATACATCTCAGTAGATAAATCACAACAACTAACCAAGTACGAAAAAGAGATATTAAAATACCATGAGCAGTGAAGATCAATTATATGTATAAAGATAAAAGTATACCATAAGTCTCATACATATAAGGTAATGCCAAATGAAAGCCATAAAGAAATGCCAATTCCTTATATAGTGTGTTATTACTGAGCTTAATTCCCTTTGAAGCATTATCCTCTGGATCTAATCATCATCAATAAAATGACCTCCAGTCGGCATCCAACTAAGCACATAACACTAGGCAGATATCTGATCCAAAAATCGATATCCTGCAACACATGCTGAGCCTAATGCCACCAGGCAGGTATGATACCATACCCTGCAACACATGCTGAGCTTGGTGGTGAGGATAATGTTCTCTGGGAATCCATTTTTACTACCATTTTCAATCATAATTCCAAACAATTATGCCATATCAAAAGACCTTTCATGCCATATTGTTTCTTCCTTTTTATTTCATTATCATACCATGTTATTTCTTCCTTTTCAGTTTTCATGCAAATGCATAAGTAATTCCTACCATAGTATTTCTTTCTTTTTATGCCATAAACATATGCAATAATCATAATTCTATAACAGTAAGAAAAACATGTAAAAACACATAATATTGTGCTGCATCACAAGTTTAGGAATTTATCTACCTGGATTTGTCATACCAAATTTTCTTGCCTACTTTTAATTTCTTTTCTTGATGTCTTACAAGGTCATGGTCACAAATTAAAATATGTTCATTAACCAAAAGTGCTTTCTAGAAAGCTTTCCCAAACAAACCCCAAAAATAAATCCCAAAATAAGCTTACGCGAGCGCTGGACCACACGTGCCCGACGCTGGACTGCCCGCGCTCGATGTTGGACTACCCGCGCTCGGCGCTGGACCGCGCACTCCGAATGCGCGAGATCGCGTGCCCTCGGCACGCTGGACCGTCGACGCTCAGCAGCCCGGTTCAGCAACGTAACTAGGTCGAAAGCCGTGGATCGGTTTTTTGCTCTTTCTCTCTCTCTCTCTCTCTCTCTCTCCTGTACGCCTGCGAAACCGAAGTATTTCGCCGACGAACCCGAAATCTCTTGCGTCTCTCGTAGGCCAATTGATCACCACTCACCGAAAAACTTTTACAACCCGATGACAAAAGCAAACAAAATTCGCACCTTAGTCGGTCGTCGCCGTCAGGTGTTGGAAATCATAAAAACTCTTCGCCGCTGTGCCTCGCCCTCGTTTTTGTAGAAGTGCGTTTGAAACGCACATGGGACGGGTTTTATAACGCGGTCGGAACCGACTTGCCATAAACCAAATTTTTCAGAAAACTTCTTCTAAATTTAGTATTTGCAAATATATCCTCCACCAAATCGAATTTGAGCTAAGCCGACATTTAAAAAATTAAAAATCTATCCTCCACGTTACAAATTTATCCCAAATCTTTAAAAATTCATACTTTATTCATTAGATCTCAAAAAATTACAAATTAAACATCATTAGACTCGTCTCAAAGAGCTCTTTCTAAAAAAATAAAATAAATAAAATAAAGGAAACTAAGGCTGTTACATTCTTCTTCTTCCTCTTCTTCTAGTTCTTCTTCTTCTTCCTCTTCTTCTTCTGCCTCTTCCTTTTCCTTCTTTTCTTCTTCTTCTACTTCTTCATCTTCGTCATCTTCTTCTTCTTCTTTTACTTCAACTTCTACTTCTTCTTCTTCTTCTTCTCTTTTGAATTTTTCTTCTACTCCTTCCTTTTCTTCTTCTTCCTTCTCTTTTTCTTCTTTTTCTTCTATTTCATCTTCTTCTTCTTCTTCTTCTTTTCTTCCTCTTCCTCTTCCTCTTCTTCTTGTTCTTCTTCTTCTTCATCTTCTTCTTCTTCTTCATCATCTTCTCCTTCTTCTTTTTCTACTTCTTCTTTTTCTTCTTCTTCATCATCATCCTCCTCCTCTTCTTCTACTTCCTTTTATTATTCTTCCTCTTCCTCTTCTTCTTCCTCCTGCTCCTCCCCTTCCCCTCATCATCACTGTCATCTTCTTCTTCTTCTTCTTTTATTTCTTCTTCATCTTCTTTTTTTATTCTCCTTCTTCTTCTTCTTAATTTTCTTCCTCTTTTTATTCTTCTTCTTCTCCTTTTTTTCTTCTTCTTCTTCTCTTTCTTCTTCTTCCTCATCATCTTCTACTTCCTTTTATTCTTCTTATTCCTCCTCTTCTTCTTCCTCCTCCTAATTCGATTCTTCTTTTTCTTCTTCTTCTTCTTCCTCTACTTCTTCTTACTCTACTATTTCTCCTTCTTCTACTTCTTCTCATTCTTCTTCTTCTCCTTCTTCTTCTTCTTCCTTTTATTCTTCCTCTTCCTCCTCTTCTTCTTCCACCTCCTCCTCCTCCTCTTTTTCTTCTTCTTCTTCTTCTACTACTACTGCTTCTTCTTCTTCTTTTCTTCATCTTTTTTTTTTCTTCTTCTTCTTCCTCTTTTTCTTCTTCGTCCCTTTATTCTTCTTTTTCAACCTCTTCTTCTTCCTCCTCCTTTGCTTCTTCATCTTCTTCTTCTTCTTCTTCTTCTTCTTCTTCTTCTTCTTCTT
>JAIUJO010001782.1:45000-47500 GCA_023846275.1 Vanilla planifolia
GTTCTTATTCTTCTTCTTCTTCTCTTACTTCTTATTCTTCTTCTTCTTCTTCATCTTCCTCATCTTCTTCTTCTACTACTACTCAATCTTCATCTTCTTTTTCTTATTCCTCTTATTTTTCTTCTTTTGAACCCTCTTCTTAATCTTCTTCATCTTCTTCTACTGTTGCTTCTTCTTCTTCTTCTTGTTCTTCTTTTTCTTCTTCTTCTTCTTCCTCTTCTTTATATCCCTCCCTTTCTTCTTCTTCAACTTCTTTTTCTTCTTCTTCTCCTTCTTCTTCTTTATCTTATTACTCTTTTACTTCTTCATATTCTTCTTTCTCTTCTTTCACTTCTTTTTCTTCTTCTACCTCTTCTTCTTCTTCTTCTTCTTCCTCCTCTTCCTCTTCTTCTTCTCCTATTTCTTCATCTTTTTCTTCTTCTCCTTCTTCTACTACTTCTACTTCTTCTTCTTCTTCCCTTCCTCTTCTTCTCCTTCTTCTTCTTCTTCTTCTCCTTGTACTTCTTGCCCTCCATCTTCTTCTTCTTCTTCTTATTCCTCCCTTTCTTCTTCTTCTTCTTTTACTTCTTCTTCTTCATCTTCTTCCTCTTCTTCTTCTTCTTCTTCTACTACTTCTTCTACATCTTCTTCTTCTTCTTTTTCTTCTTCTTCTTCATCTTCTTCTTCTTCTTCTTCTTCTTCTCCTTCTTATTCTTCTCCTTCTTCTCCTTCTACTTCTCCTCCTTCTCCTTCTTCTTCTTCTTCTTCTTCTTCTTCTTCTCCTTCTTCTTCTTCTTCTTCTTCTACTTCGTTTTCTCCTTCTTCTTTTTCTTCTTCTCCTTCTTCTTCTCCTCCCGCTTTTCCTTCTTCCTCTTCTCCTCCTTCTTCTTCTCCTTCTTCTTCTTCTACTAGTTCTTCTTGTTGTTCTTCTTTTTCTTCTTCTTGCTCTTCCTCTTCTTCTTCTCCTTCTTTTTCTTCTACTTCGTCTTCTTATTCTTATTATTCATTTTCTTCTTCTATTTCTTCTTCTTCTTCTTCTTCTTCTTCTTCTTCTTCTTCTTCTTTTTCTTCTCCTTCTTCTTCTTCTTCTCCTCCTCCTCCTTCTTCTTCTTCTTCTTCTTCTTCTCCTTCTTCTTCTTCTTCTTCTTTTTCTTCAACTTCTTCTTCTACTTCTTTCTATTCTTCTTCTTCTTTTTCTTCTTCATCATCGTCTTCTTCTTCTTGTTCTTCTTCTTCTTCCTCTTCCACTTCTTCTTCTTTTCTTCTGCTTCTTCTTCTTCTTCTTCTTGTTCTTCTTCGTCTTCTTTTTCTTCGTCTTCTTCTTCTTCTTCTTCTTCTTCTTTCTCCTCTTCTTCTTTTGTTCTTCTTTTACATCTTCTTTTTTCTTCTTCTTCATCTTCTTCTTCTTCTATTTCTTTTTCTTCTTCTTACTCTTTTTCTACTTCTTCTTCTTCTTCTTCTTTTATTTGTCTTTATCTTCTTCTTCTAATTCTTCTTCTTCTCCTTTTTCTTCTTCTTTCTCTTATTCTTCTTCTTCTTTTCTTCTTCAACATTTCTTCTTCTTCTTCTTCTACTTGTACTTCTTCATCATCATCATCATCTTCTTCTTCTTCTTCTTCATCTACTACTTGTACTTCTTCTTCATCATCATCATCATCATCTTCTTCTTCTTCTTCTTCTTTTTCTGCTATCTTCTTCAAACTCCTCTTCTTCTTCTTCTTATTCAACTTCTTTTTCTTCTAATTCGTCTTCTTCAGCTTCTTCTACTTCCACCTCTTTTCCACTTTCTTCTTTTTCTTCTTCTTTTTCTTCTTCTTCTTCTTCTTCTTCTTGCTCATCCTCTTCTTCTTCTTCTTCTTCTTCTTCCTCTTCCTCTACTTCTTTTTCTTCATCTTCTTCTTCTACTTCTTCCTCTTCTTCTTCTTCTTTTTCTTCTTCTTCTTCTTCTTATTCTTGTCCTTCTATCTCTTCTTCTCCTTCTTCTTCTCTTTCTTCTTCTTCTTTTCTTAATTCTTCTTCTTCTTCATCATCTTCTACTTCTACCTCTTCCTCTTCTTTATTTTCTCCTTCTTTATCTTCTCCTTCTACTTCATCTTGTTGTTCTTCTTCCTCTTCTTCTACTTCTTCTTCTTTTACTACTACTACTACTTCTTGTTATTCTTCCTCCTCTTCTTCTTGTACATCTTCTTCATAATCTTCTTCTTCATCTTCTTACCTTCTTCTTCTTCTTCTTCTTCTTCTTCTTCTTCTTCATCTTCTTCTTCTTCTTCTTCTTCTTCTTCTTCTTCTTCTTCTTCTTCGTATTCTTCTCTTTCTGCTACCTCTCCTTCTTCCTCTTCTTCTCTTTCAACTTCTTCTCCTTCCTCTTCTCCTTCTCCTTTCTTCTCCTTCTCCTTTTCTTCTCCTTCTTCTTCTTCTTTTTCTTCTTGTTCTTGTTCTTCTTCCTCCTCTTCCTATTCTTCTCATTCTTCTTCTCTTCTTCTTCTTCTTCTTCTTCTTCTTCCTCTTCTTTTTCTTCTTC
>JAIUJO010001782.1:55000-57500 GCA_023846275.1 Vanilla planifolia
TCTTCTTCTTCTTCTTTTTCTTCTTCCTTTTCTTCTCCTCCTCCTCCTTCTTCTTCTTCTTCTTATCCTTCTTCTTCTTCTTCTTATCCTTCTTCTTCTTCTTCTTCTCCTTCTCCTACTTTTTCTTCTTCTTCTTCGTCTTCTTCTTCTCCTTCTTCTTCTTCCTCTTCTTCTTCTTCGTCTTCTTCTTTTTTTTCTTCATCATCGTCATCATCATCTTCTTCTTCTTCTTCTACTTCTTCTTCCTCTTCTTTTTCTTTATCTTTTCTTGTTCTTGTTCTTCTTTTTGTTCTTTTTGTTCTTTTTCTTCTTCTTCTTCTCCTTCGTCTCCTCTTCTTCTTCTTCTCCTCCTCCTCTTTCTTCTTCTTCTTGCTCTTCTTCTTCTTCTTCTTCTCCTACTCCTTCTTCTTCATATTCCTTATCTTCTTCTTCTTCTTCTTCTTCATCATTTTCTTCTTCTTTTTCTTGTTCTTCTTCTTCTTCTTCTTCTTCTTTATTTTTTTGTTCTTCTTGCTCTTCTTAATCTTTATCTTCTTTTTCTTCTTCCTATTCCTCTTCTTCTTCATTTCTTCTTCTTGTTTTTCATCTTCTTCTTCTTCTTGTTCTAATTCTTCTTCTTCTTCTTTGTCTTCTTCTTCTTCTTCGTCTTCTTCTTTGTATTCTTTTCTTTTTCTTCTTTTTCTTCTTCTTCTTCCTCATCATCTTCTTATACAACTTCTTCTTCTTCTTCTTCTTCTTCTTCTTCTTCGTCTTCTTCTCCTTTTCCATCTTCTTCTTCTTCTTCGTCATCATCTTCTTCTTCTTCTACTTCTTTTTCTTCTAGTTCTTCTTCTTCCTCTTCTTCTTCTTCTTCTTCTTCTTACCTTTCTTCTTCTTCTTCTTCTTCTTCCTATTCTCATCCTTCTTATTCTTCTTCTTCTTCTTCTTATTCTTCTTCTTCTTCATCCTCTTCTTCATCATCATCTTTTTCTTTTTTTGATCTCCTTCTTCATCTTCTTCTTATTCTTCTTTTTCTTCTTCTTCTTCTTCTTCTTCTTATTTGTTTTCTTCTTCTTCTTTTTCTTCTTCTTTTTCTTCTTCTCCTTCTTCTTCTACCACTTCTTCATCTCCCTCTTCTTCTTCTTCTTCTTCATCTTCTTCTTCTACTACTATTACTACTATAACAACTACTTCTTCCTCTAATGCTTCTTCTTCTTTTCTTCTTCTTCTTTTTCTTCTTCTTCTTCTTCTTCAACATTTTTACCATCATCATCATCATCTTATTCTTATTATTCTTCTTCTTCTCCTTCTTCTTCTTCTTCATCTGCCTCTTCTTCTTATTCGTGTTCTTCTGTTCTTCTTCTTCTTCTTATTTTTCTTCTTCTCTTTCTTCTTCTTCTTCTTCTTCTTCTTCTTCTTATTCATCTTCTTCTCCTTCTATTTCTTCTTCTCCTTCTTCTTTTACTACTTCTTGTTCATCTCAATCTTCTTCTTCTTTTTCTTCTTCTTCTTCTTCATCTTCATCTTCCTCTTCTTCTTCTTCACCCTCTCCTCCTACTTCTTTTTCTTCTTCTTTTTCTTCTTCCTCCTTCTCTTCTTCTTCTTCTTCTTCTTCTTCTTCTTCTTATTCGTCTTCTTCTTCTTTTTCTTCTTCTCCTTCTCCTTCTACTACTTCTTCTTCATCTCCCTCTTCTTCTTCTTCTTCCTCTTCTTATATTACTATTATTACTACTACTATAACTACTTCTTCCACTAATGCTTCTTCTTTTCTTCTTCTTCTTCTTCTTCTTCTTCTTCTTCTTCGTCTTCAACATTTTTACCATCATCATTATCATCTTATTATTCTTCTTCTTCATCATCTTCTTCTTTTTCTGCCCCTTCTTCTTGTTCTTTTTCTACTTCTTCTTCTTATTTTTCTTCTTCTTTTTCTTCTTCTTCTTCTCCTTCTTCTTCTTCTTCTTCTTTGTGTTCCTCTTCTTCTCCTTCACCCTCTCCTTTTACTTCTTCTTCTTCTTCTTCTTCCACTTCCTCTACATGTTTCGATACTTCTTCTTTTTGTTCTTGTTCTCCTTCTTCTGCTCCTTTTTATTCTTCTTCTTCTTCTTCTTCTACTCCTTTTTCGTCTTCTTCTACTTCTTCTTCTCCTTCGTCTTCTTCTTCTTGTTCTATTTTTTCTTCTTCTTCTTCTTCTCCTTCTTCTTCTTCTTCTTCTTCTTCTTCCTCCTTTTCTTCTTCATCTTCATCATCTTCTTCTTCATTTTCTTCTCTTTCTTCTTCTTCTTCTTCTTCTTCTTCTTCTACTTCTTCAACATCTTCTTCTTCTTAGTCTTCTTTTTCTTCTCTTTCTTCTTCATCATCTTCTTCTTCTTCTTTTTCCTCTTCTTCTTCTTCTTGCTCCTCCTTTTCTCCCTCTTCTTCTGTTTCTTCTTCATCTTCTTCTTCTTCATCAACATCTTTTCCTCTTCTTCTTTTTCTTCTTGTTCTTCTTCTTCGTCTGTTTCCTCTTCTTCTTCTTGTTTTT
>JAIUJO010001782.1:67500-70000 GCA_023846275.1 Vanilla planifolia
TCTTCATCTTCTTCTGCTTCTTCTTCTTCTTCATCTTCTTCTTCTTCTTCTTCTTCTTCTTTTCTTCTTCTTCCCCATCTTCTTCTTCTTCTTCTACTTCTACTTCTTCTTCCTTGTCTTCGTCTTCTTCTTCCTCTTCCTCATCTTTCACCTCCTCTTCTTCTTCTTCACCTTCTTCTTCTTCTTCTTCTTCTTCTTCTTCTTCATCTTCTTCTTATTCATTTTCTTCTTCTTCTTCTTCTTCTTCTTCTTCTTCTTCTTCTTTTCCTTCTTTTTCTTCTTCTTCGTCTTTTTCTTCTTCTTCTACTTCTTCTTCTAGTTCTTCTTCTTCCTCATCATCATCATCTTCTTCTTCTTCTTATTCTACTTCTTCTTCTTCTTCTTCTTCTTCTTCTTCTTCAACTTCTTCTTCTTCTTGTCTTTCTTCTTCTTCTTCTCCTTATTCTTCTTCTTCTTCTTCTTCTTCTTCTTCTTCTTCTTCTTCTGCTTCCTCCTCCTCTTCTTGTCTTTCTTCTTCTTCTTCTTCTTCTTCTTCTTCTCCTTCTTTTTCTTCTTCTTCTTCTTTTTCATCTTCTTCTTTGTCTTCTTCTTGTTCTTCTTTTTCTTCTTCTTCTTCTTATTCGTCTTCTTCTTCTTTTTCATCTTCTCCTTCTTCTACTACTTCTGCATCTCTTAGTTCTTCTTCTTCTTCTTCTTCTTCTTCTTCTTCTTCTTCTTCTTCTTCTTCTTCTTCTTCTATTACTACTACTAATGCTACAACAACTACTTCTTCCTCTTACGCTTCTTCTTCTTCTTCTTCTTCTTCTTCTTCTTCTATTACTACTACTAATGCTACAATAACTACTTCTTCCTCTTACACTTCTTCTTCTTCTTCTTCTTCTTCTTCTTCTTCTTCTTCTTCATCTTCATCATTTTTACCATCGTTGTCATCTTCTTCTTCTTCTTCTACTTCTACTTCTTCTTCTTCTTCTTCTACTGTCTCTTCTTCTTGTTCTTGTTGTTGTTCTTCTTCTTATTTTTCTTGTTCTTCTTTTTCTTCTTCTTCTTCTTCCTCTTCTTCTCCTTCACCCTCTCCTTCTACTTCTTCTTCTTCTTCTTCTTCCTCCTCCTCTTCTTCTTCTTCTTCAACTTCCTCTATATGTTCTTCTACTTCTTCTTTTTCTTCTTGTTCTCCTTCTTCTTCTTCCTCTTCTTATTCTTCTTCTTCTTTGCCTTCTCTTTCTTCTTCTTCTTCTTTTACTTTTTCTTCTCCTTCGTCTTCTTCTTCTTGTTACACATTTTCTTCTTCTTCTTCTTCACATTCTTCTTCTTCTTCTTCCTATTCTTCTTCATCTTCATCATCATCATCTTCTTCTTCTACTCTTTCTTCTTGTTGTTGTTGTTGTTGTTCTTCTTCTTCTACATCTTCATCTTCTTCTTCTTCTTAGTCATCTTTTTCTTCTCCTTCTTCTTGTTCTACTTTTTCATCTTCTTCTTCTTCTTCTTCTTCTTCTTGCTCCTCATTTTCTCCTTCTTCTATTTCTTCCTCTTCTTCTTCTTCATCATCTTCTTCTTCTTCATCAACATCTTTTCCTCATCTTCTTTCTCTTCTTATTCCTCTTCTCCTTTGTTTTCAAGTTGTTTCTCTTCTTCTACTTCTTCCTCTTCTGCTTCTCCTTCTTCTTCTTCTTTGTCTCTTTACTTTTCTTCTTATTTTTCTTTTTCATCTTCATATTCTTCTTCTTCTACTCCTTCTTCTTCTTCTTCTTCTTATTCCTCTTCTTCTTCTTCTTCTTCTTCTTCTTCTCCTTGTACTTCTTCTCCTTTTACTTCTTCTTCTTCCTCTTCCACTTCTTCTTCTTCTACTTTTCTTCTTTATTTTCTTCTTCTTCTTCTTCCTCTTCTCCTTCTTCTCCTCCCTCTTCTTCTTCTTCTTGAATTACTATTACAATAACTACCTCTACTTCCTCTAATTATTCTTCTTCTTTTTCTTCTTTTTATTTTTCTTCTTCTTCTTCTTCTTCTTTTTCTTCTTCGTCTTCATCAATTTACCATTATCATCATCATCTTCTTCTTCTACTTCTTCTTTTTCTTCTTCTTCTTCTACCTCCTCTTCTTTTTCTTGTTTTTCCTCTTCTTATTATTTTTCTTCTCCTTGTTCTTCTTCTTCTTCTTCCTCTTCTTCTCCTTCTTCTTCTTCTTCTTCTTCTTCTCCTTCACCATCTCCTTCTACTACTTCTTCTACTTCTTCCTCTTCCCTTCCTATTCTCCTTCTTGTTGTTCTTCTTTTTCTCCTTCTTCTTCTTCTTCTTCTACTTCTTCTTCTCTTTCTTCCTCTACTTTTTCTACTTTTTCTTTTACTTCTTATCCTTCATTGTCTTCTTCTTCTTCTTCCTATTCTTCTTCATCATCATAATCATCTTTATCTTCTTCTTCTTCTTCTCTTTCTTCTACTTCTTCTTTTCTTCTTAGTCTTCTTTTTCTTCTCCTTCTTATTCTTCTTCTTCTTCTTCCTTTTCCT
>JAIUJO010001782.1:77500-79180 GCA_023846275.1 Vanilla planifolia
TCATCTTCTTCTTCTTCTTCTCTTGTCCGTTTTTTCTTCTGCCTCTTCTTCATCTTCTCCTTCTTCTTTTTCTTCTCCTACTTCTTCTTCCTCTTCTTCTTCTTCCTCATCTTCTTCCTCTTCTTCTTCATGTTCTTCCTCCTCTTCTTAATCTCGTTCTTCTTCTTCCTCCTCTTCTTCCTCTTCTACTTCTTCTCTCTTCCCTTCTTCTTCTTCTTCTTCTTCTTCTCCCTCTCCTTCTGCTTCTTCTACCTATTCTTCTTCTTCTTCTTCTTCTTCTCCTTCTTCTTCTGCTACATCATCTCCATCTTCTTCATCTTCTTCTGCTACATCATCTCCATCTTCATCTTCTTCTGCTTCTTCTTCTTCTTCATCTTCTTCTTCTTCTTCTTCTTCTTCTTCTTCTTCCCCATCTTCTTCTTCTTCTTCTACTTCTACTTCTTCTTCCTTGTCTTCGTCTTCTTCTTCCTCTTCCTCATCTTTCACCTCCTCTTCTTCTTCTTCACCTTCTTCTTCTTCTTCTTCTTCTTCTTCTTCTTCTTGTTCTTCTTCTTCTTCTTCTTCTTCTTCTTCTTCTTCTTCTTCTTCTTCTTCTTGTTTCTTCTTCTTCTTCTTCTTCTTCTTCTTCTTGTTTCTTCTTCTTCTTCTTCTTCTTCCTCTTCTTCTTCCTCTTTTCATCTTCTTCTTCTTCTTCTTCTTCTTCTTCTTCTTCTCTTCATCTTCTTCTTCTTCTTCTTCTTCTTCTTCTTCTTTGTCCTTTTTTTCTTCTGCCTCTTCTTCATCTTCTCCTTCTTCTTTTTCTTCTCCTACTTCTTCTTCCTCTTCTTCTTCTTCCTCATCTTCTTCCTCTTCTTCTTCATGTTCTTCCTCCTCTTCTTAATCTCGTTTCTTCTTCTTCCTCCTCTTCTTCCTCTTCCACTTCTTCCTCTTCTTCATCTTCTTCATCTGCTTTTTCTTCTTTTTCTTCTTCTTTTTCATCTTCCTCTTTTTCTTCGCCTTCTTGTTCGTTTTTTATTTCTTCTCCTTCTTCTTCTCTTTCTTCTTCCTCTTCTACTTCTTCTTCTTCTTCTTCTTCTTCTTCTTCTTCTTCTTATTTAACATCTTTTTTGCTTCTACTTCCTTTTCTTCTTCTCCTACTTCTTCTTTTTCTCCTTCTTCTTCTTCTCCTCCTTCTTTTGCTTCTTCTTCATCTTCTTCTTCTTCTTCTACTTCTTCTTATTCTTCTCCATCTTCTTCTTCTTCTGCTTCTTCACCTTCTTCTTCTTCTTCTTCTTCCTCTTCTTCTTCTTATTCTTATTCTTCGTCTTCTTCTTCTTCTTCTTCTTTTACTCGTTATTTTTCTTCTTCTTCTTCTTCTTCTCCTTTTCTTCTTCTTATTATTCTTCTTCTACTTTTTTTTCTTCTTCTTTGTCTTCTTCTTCTTCTTCTTCCTTTTTCTCTTCTTCTTCTTCATCTTTTTCTTCTTCTTCCTCCTCCTCCTCTTCTTCTACTTCTTTTGCTTCTTCTACTTTTTTCTTATTATTCTTCTTATTCTCCTTCTTATTGTTTTCTTTTTTCTTCTTCTTCTTCTTCTTATTCTTCTTCTCTTTCTCCTTCTTCCCCTATTTCTACTTTTTCTTCTTCTTCTTCTTCTTCTTCTTCTTCCCCTTCTTCTTCCTCTTTGTCGACCTCCTCCTCTTC
>JAIUJO010002374.1:0-79173 GCA_023846275.1 Vanilla planifolia
CTCGATTCTATTCTATTCTACTTTGCTTTGCTCTTCTCTTCTCTGTCTACTCTACTCTACTCTACTCTACTATTACTCTACTCTATAATACTTTACTCTACTCTACTCTACTCTACCCTACCCTACCTTACTCTAGCCTAGCCTACCCTATCCAACCCTAGCCTTGCCTAAGCTAACCTAACCTCACCTAGCCTAGACTTGCCTTGCTCTACTCTACTCTATTCTATTTTATTCTACTCTACCTTAACTAAGCCTAACTTAGTTTTATGCTACTCTACTCTACCCCGCTCTAGTCTAATGTAGCCTAGCCTAGCCTGTTATAGCCTTACCCAGTTTTATTATACTCTACTCTACTCTATTTTATTCTATTATACTTTACTCTACTTTACTCTACTCTACTCTTGTATAGCCCAACCTAGCCTAACTTGGCATAGCCTTGTCGAGCTTAGCCTAGCCTAACTTAGCTTAGCTTATCCCAGCCAAAAGTATCTTAACCTAACCTTGCCAAGCTTAGCCTAGCCTTACTCTACTCTACACTTCTCTACTCAATTGTACTCTACTCTATTTTATTCTACTTTAGCCTTGGTAAGCTTAACATTGCTCTATGCTCCTCAATACTACTATACTCCATTAGGCCTTGTTTAGCTTAGCCTAACCTAACCTACCATAGCCAAGCCTTATTATACTCTACTCTAACCAACTTTATTCTTCTCTACTCTACTCCGGCCTAGCCTAGCCTTGCCTAGCCAATCCTAACCTTGCCCAACATAGCCTCCCCTTGCCATACTCTACTTTAACCTACTCCATTATACTTTACTTTTGCCTAACCTAGCCTGACTTAGGCTTTGCTCTACTCTGCTCTACTTTGCCATTCTCCATTCTACTCTACTATTCTCTACTATACTCTGCTCTTCTCTTCTATATCCTCCTATTCCTTACTCGACTCTGCTCTGCTTTGTCCTGCTATACTCTACTCTACTCTGGTCTACTATACTCTGCTCCAGCCTAACCTAGCTTAGTCTAACCTAACTGAGCTTTACTCTTCTTTACTCTACTCTACTCTACTCTACTCTACTACTCTAACCTAGCCTATCTTAGCCTACCATAACCCAAACTAACCTAGCTCTACTGTACTCTCTACTCTGCTATACTCTAGCCTTACCTTGTTTAGTAAAGCCGAACCAAGCTCTACTTTGATCTACTAAACTCTAGCCTAGCCTAGTTTGGCCTAGCTTAACCAAACCCTAGCTCTACTCTACTCTACTCTACTTTTTCTCTATTTTGCTATGTTATTCTTTACTTTGCTCTGCTTGCTCTACCCTACTCTACTCTATTATGCTCTAACATAGCCTAGCTTAGACAAGCCTAATCTTGCCCTACTTTACACTACTCCACTCTACTTAGCTCTACTCTACTCTACTCTAGCATAGCCTATCCTTGCCTTAATTTAGCCTAGATTAGCCTAGACTAGCTCTACTCTACTTTATAATACTCTACTCTACTATATTCTACTATACTCCACTCTACTTTATTAAACTCTAACCTAGCCTAACCTAACTTAGCTTTGCTTTACTATAGTCTAGCCTTGCTTAGCCCTAGCCTATCTTAATCTAGCTCAGCTCTACTCTACTCAGCTCTGCTCTGCTCTACTATACTCTACTCTACTCTACTCTACTCTACTTTACTTTTCTTTACAATACTCTAAACTAGCCTTGCTTAGCCTAGCCTAACCTAGCTCTACTCTACTCTACTATAGCTTAGCAAAGCCTAACCTAGTTATGCCTTACTCAGCTCTACTACACTCTACTCAAATCTACTCTAATCTATTATATTGTGCCCTAACCTAGCCTAACCTAGCTCCACTTAACTCAACTCAACTCTATTCAACTCTTGTCTAACCTAGCCTAACCTAGCTTTACTCTACTCTCTTCTACCATACTCTACTCAACACTACTCTATTCTACTCTAGCCTTGCCTAGCCTAACTTAGCTCTACTCCACTCAACTATATTCTACTCTAGTCTACTCTGCTCTTAGCTTAGCCTAGCTTAACCTTACTCTACTCTACTCTACCCAACTCTACCCTACTCCACTCTGTTCTACTCTACTTTACTCTATTCAACTATACTCTACTCTACTTTGCTATCATAGATTCATAATAGATTTTTGCTATCATAGATTGGCCAAGACCCACAACCATGTCTGAGGTCAGAAGCTTCTTGGGATTGGCCAGATATTATAGGAAGCTTGTCAAAAGATTTTCTCAGATTATCACACGATTAACAAATTTAGCATAGAAGACAACAAAATTATAATGGGATGCAACTTGTTAGAATAGCTTCCAAAAACTGAAAGAGAAATTGATTATAGCTCTAATTCTAGCAATGATAGAAGGCACAGAAGGTTATCAGATACATAGTGATGCCTCGTTGTAAAGGCTAGGTCGTGTATTGATGCAACATCACAAGGTAATTGCCTATTCATCTAGACAACTTAAGACACATGAAAATAATTATCTTGTGCATGATTTGGAGTTAGTAGCTATTATTTTTACCTTAAAAATTTGGAGACATTACTTATACGAAGTTAAATGTATGATATTCACTAATCATCAGAGTTTAAAATATCTCTTCACTCAAAAAGAAATTAAATTTAGGCAAAGAAGATGGTTGGAATTTATTAAAGATTATGATGTAGAAATCAGATATCATCCAGGTAAAGGAAACGTGGCCGCAGATGCTCACAGTAGAAAAGCTAATGTTAATACCTTATTAACTACTATCCTAGAAGAAAAGCAATTGATCTTTGAGATGGATAAGTTGCAATTGGAATCTAAAGTACAAAGACGTACGACATTACTGGCTCACCTATCTGTAAGGCCAGATTTGTTTATGTCAATAAAAAAAGACCAGGCTAAAAAAATCAAAACTACAAAAGATAATCCAAAGGGTCCACAAAGGACTAGCATCTAAATTTAAATTCGATAAGGATTGTCTACTTTGATTTCAAGATAGATTATGGATACCAGCATATCACCAACTCAGAGAAATACTATTAAAAGAAGCTCACAACTCTCGTTATTCCATACATTCGGGAGACAATAAAATGTAACAAGAGCTAAGACAACAAAATTGGTTACGAGGGTTGAAGAAAGATTTGGCTAATTGAGTTCAAAGGTATATAATTTGTTGACAAGTCAAAGGGGAACAAAAAAAGCCTTGAGGATTACTATAGTCATTATCGATACCAAAATGAAAATGGGAAGAAGTGGGAATGGATTTTGTAGTTGGATTACCCAGATCACCTACAGGTCATGATGTGCAATTTTGGTAATACTGGTTAGGCTGACAAAAACTGCTCATTTTCATGCTATAAAGACAACTTATTCTATTGAAAAGATCAAAACTATTCAAGAAAAAATGAAAGCAGCCTAGGACAAACAAAAGAAATACTATGATGTCAAACATCAAATGATAAAATTTCAAGAGGGGGAGCATGTATTTATTAAAGTAAGTCCAACCAAAGGTATCATAAGGTTCGGAAGGGTAGGAAAATTAAAGACTAAATCCATTGGTCCTTTTCAAATACTAGAAAGGGTTTGACAAGTGGCAAATTGACTTGCTTTACCTCATCAGTTGATAGGAGTGCATTATGTCTTCCATGTCTCAATGTTAAGGTTATACATTCTAGATCCCTCCCATGTGGTGAGCTACATGGATCTAGATGTGAAATTAAGAAAGAATTGTCTTATCCAGAATCACCAGTAAGGATCCTTGATCGATAATAGAAGAAGCTAAGAAAAAAGTTATTCCCATGGTTAAAGTATTATGGAATGGTCAAATAAAAAGAGATGCTACATGGGAAGTGGAGGCAGAAACGATCACTCGATACGCACACTTGTTTTAAATTTTTGGAAGAAATTTTTGGAAGGAGGAAAGATTATAACAGCATTAGTCTTCATTTTTTTTTGAGAAAGCGCTCTTTGAGATGAGTCCAACAGTGTTTAGTTTTGAAATTTTTGGAGGTCTAAAGAGTAAATTATGAATTTTTAAAGATTTGGGATAAATTTGTAATATTATGGGTAGATTTGTTATTTTGTAAATGCTGGCATCGTTCAAATTTGTTTTGGCAAAAAGAATATTTGTTTAGGAATTTTGGCATAGGTCTATCTCTCTAGTAGAGGATATATTTGCAAATAAAGAATTCAAAGGGGGCTTTATGCACAAAAAAGTCGTTTCTCAAGCCTTCTTACAGATAGTTCATGAGGATTTGAGAAATTTCGTTTGTAGTTATAAAAGCTGAAACCAGGGTGCATTTGGAAAGCACTTTTGCAAAAAAAACGACTGTGTGAAAGGTTTGTCAGAGAACGCGGAGGGTGAGGAATTCCGTAAGTGACAACTGGAGAAAATTTTGTAAGGTCTTCTGGGAGTGTGCGAGAGTTCTGACAGTCGCTACCGGGTAGAGTTTTGACACACAATAGTGACGACAGACGAGATTTTGTAAGATAAGGTAAGAAAATGCTATTTTTCTTCGCCAGGGCTGTGTAAGTTTTTTAGTGAGTGGCGGAGACTGAGAAGGTGGAAGCCGAGCAAGATTTGATCGGTTGAGCGCTATGAACCAGCTGATCCAGGGTCAGCGTACTATTTCGAGTCGGATGCAAAGGAGAGAACCGGTTCAAGCCTTGGACTTAGTCGCATTGCTAAACTGGGCACACTAAGCACAGTCGGTCCAGCATCGTCGGAAGATGAATTAAGTCAAAACAATAAGTAATTTTGGGATTTGTTTGTGGATAGCGTTTTAGAAAGCACTATTGGTTAATATGAACTTTTAATTTTTTTGATTATGGCTTTGTAAGACATCAAGAAAACAAATCCGAAGTGGGAAAGACGATTGGCACAGTAAATCTAGGTAGATAAATTCCTAACCATGTGATGTTGCACAATATTATTTGTTTTTACATGGTTTTTTATTGTCACATGGTATTAATTTCATAAAAACTAGAAAGGAAGAAAAAATATGGTAAAGAAAGAAACATTATAGTATAATATGTGAAAATAGTAAAGAAGTTATGTGGAATAAAAAGTTTTTTGTATGGTACTATTATCGGGATTTATGGTTAGAAAATGACAGTAAAAAATTTGATTCCCAGGGAGCATTATCCTCACCACTAGGCCTAGCGATCACAGGGTATCGTTCTTCATATCAGATATCTGTCTTGTGTTATGTGCTATGACTCCATGATGATTTATACTAGGCCCAGTGAGCTGGATCTTAGGGTACGGTACCATACCTACTTGGTGGCACCAGGCCCAGCATGTTGCTCACAGGGTATCGATCTTCAGATCAGATATTTACCTAGTGTTATGTGCTTGGTTAGATGCCAGGTGGAGAACATTTGCTTGATTGAATTAAGAGGATAATGTGTTGAAGGGAATTAGGCCCAATAGTAACACACTTATAATAAGAAAAAATAAGGAACTGGCATTTCTTTTGTGGTTTTTTATCTAACATTATATATGTCATCTCGTATGGTTTTATCTTTATACCTATGATTCATCTTCACTGTTCATGGTATGTATTTTATTCATACTTGGTTAACTATGTGGATTTATCTACTGAGATCTATAAAATCTCATTTAGTGCTTACATCACAGGTGATACAACCACTGCATCGAGAACTAGGAATGATGCTGTTACAGGAGAGCCCTTTTCACAAGTTGTGTGAGAAAAAAGAGGGCTTAGTGTGACTAAACTTTTAAAAAAATGTCATTATTTATATATTTTGGATTTTGGAATTGGGGTTTTCCTTTTTGTGGGGTCCCCCACCTTGGGTTTTGTTTATTGTTCTCACTCTAATGATAACTTTGTTATCTAGTGGTACTAGTTTAGGTGGGGGCTTGATAGCTCCACTCTGCTCTCCTCTACTCTGGTATACTCTTCTCCTCTCTGCTCTGCTCGGCTCTACTCTACCCTACTCTGCTCTACTCTACTTTACTCTAGTCTAGCCTAGTTTAAACTAACCGAGCTCTGCTCTACTCTACTCTTCTCTATGTTATTCTACTCTACACTACTCTAGCCTACCTTACCCTAGCCTACTCTAGCCTAGCCTAGCCAAACCTAACTCTATTATGCTCAATTCTACTATATTCTATTCTCTTAAACTATACTTTACACTACTCCACTCTACTATACCATACTCTACTCAAACCTAGCCTAGCCTAGCTTATCCTAACTCTACTTTTTTTTTCTCTACTCTAGCTTACCATAGCCTACAATAGCCTAGCCAAACCTAGTCCTACTTTGCTCTACTATATTTTGCTATGCTCTACACTGCTCTACTCTACTCTGCTCTACTCAATTCTACTCTACGCAATAGTACTTTGGCTTACACTTTCCTAGCATAGCCTAACCTAGCTCTACTTTACTTTACTCTAGCCTAGCCTAGCATAGGCTAACTTAACCTAGACTAACCTAGCTCTATTTTACTCTAGTCTTTTATACTCCACCCTATCTACTTTACTCTACTCTAACCTACCTAGCTTAACCCAACCTAATTTCGCTCTACTCTATTGTACTCTATCCTTACCTAACCTAGCCTAACCTAACCTAGCTCTGCTCTACTCTGCTCTACTTGACTCTACTATGCTCTGCTCTATTTTGCACTACTTTACTTTACTCTTCTTTACTCCACCCTTCTCTACTCTACTCTACTCTTCTTTGCTCTATTATGCTCTGCTTTGTTCTGCTTTGCTCTACTCTACTCAAATCAGCTCTACTTTGCTCTACTCTACTCTACTCCAATCTACTCTACTTTGCTTTGCTCTACTCTGCTATGCTTTTCTCTACTTTACTCTACCTTACTATGCTCTACTCTACTTTACTCTACTCTAGCCTAATTTAACCTATCCTAGTCTAGCCTAGCCTAACCCAGCTCTACTTTACCCTACTCTTCTCTACTCCACTCTACTCTACTCAACTCTACTCTAACCTAGCCAAGCCTAACCTAGCTCTACTTTGCTCTACTTTAGTCTACTCTACTTTACTCTACTATGCTATACTTTACTCAACTTTGCTCTATTCTGCTCTTTTCGGCTCTACACTACTCTACATTACTCTGTTCTACTCTGTTCTGCTCCTCTCTTCTCTATTCTATCCTACTCTACTCTACCCTACTCTAGCCTAGTTTTGCCTAACCTAACCTAGCTCTACTCTACCCTACTCAACTCTACTCTAGTTGACTCTAGCCTAGCCAAACCTAGCCTAGCATAGCCTAACCTAAACTAGCCTAACCTAACCTAGCTCTACTCTACTCTAGTCTGCTATGCTTTGCCCTACTCTACTATGCTCTACTTTTCTTTACTCTACTTTGATCTTCCATGCTCTACTCTACTCTACTTTAGCCAAGCCTAGCCTATCCTAACCTAACTTATCCTAGCCTTGGTTAACCTTGCTCTACTCTACTCTACTCTACTCTACTCTACTATACTCTACTCTACTCTACTCTACTCTACTCCTCTCCATTCTGCACTACTATTCTATATTCTACTCTACTCCAACCTACCCTAGCCTCGCTTAGCTTAGCTTAACATAGCTCTATTCTAATCTACTCTACTCTTTTGTACTATACCCTTCTCTATTCTTCTCCACCCTACTCTATTGTTCTCTACTCTACTCTACTCTGCTCTATTTTACTATACTCTGCTAGACTCTAGCCTTGCCTATCCTAGCTTAGCCTACCATAGCACTACTCTACTCTATTCTACTCTGGTCTACTTTTCTCTGCTCTGCTGTAGCCTAGCCTACCCTAGTCTAGCCTTGCCTATCCATGCTCTACTATACTATGCTTTACTTTACTCTACACAACTTTACTCTATTCTACTTTACTCTAACCTAGCCTAGTCTAGCATCACTTAACCTAACTCTACTATACTCTACTCTACTCTAACTTAGCTTAACCTAGCCTAGCCTTACCTTACCTAGCTTACTTTAGCCTAACCTAACTCTACTTAGCTTTGCTCTATACCTCTTTGGTCTACTCTACTTTGCTCTACTCTATTCTACTCATAACTACTCTACTCTATTATACTCTAACTTAGCCTAGCCTAACCTAACCTAGCTCTACTCTACTCTAGCCTAGTCTAGCAAACCCTAGCCAAGGCTTGTTTAGCCTTACTTGGCTCTTTTCTACTCTACTCTACCCCACTCTACTCTATCCTACTCTACTCTACAAAACTCTAGCCTAGCCTAATCGAGCTTCGCTCTACTCTGCTTTTCTTTACTCTGCTCTGCTTTGCTCTACTCTACTCTTATACTTTGCTCTGCTCCACTTAACTCTACTCTACTTTATCCTAGCCTAGCTTAACCTAGCTTTGCTCTATTCTTCTCTACTCTACTCTACTCTACTCTTCTAGACTCTACTCTTTTTTACTCTAGCCTAGCCAAGCTTAGTCTAGCTTAGCCCAACCTAACCTTGATTTACTCTATTACTCTATTTTACTCTACTCTACTTTCTTCTACTTTTCTCTACTCTGCTATACTCTTCTCTACTTTTTTATGCTCTTCTCTAGTCTACTCTGTTATACTCTGCTTCGCTTTTCTATACTCTGCTCTACCCTTCTCTACTTCTCTCTACTTTGCTCAAATATGCTCTGCTTTGCTCTACTCTACATTGATATGCTCTGCTCAACTCTTCTCTGCTCTCCTCTCCTCTCCTAACCTCACCTGTCCTCTCCTCTCCTATCCTGGTCCTCTTCCTCTCCTTTCCTTTACTTTACCATACCGCTACTCTACTCTACTCTACACCTTTCTACTCTACCCTACTCTATTCTACTCTACATAACTTTACTTTACTCTTGCCTAATGAAGCCTAGCCTTATCGAATCTAGCTCTACTCTACTTTACTCTACTATATTGTACTCTAGTCTAGCCTAGCTTACACTAACTTAGCCTTAAGCTAGTTCTACTCAACTCTTCTCTACTATAGTCTAACCTTTACATCCTAATCTAGCTCTGTTATGCTCTTCTCTACTCTATCCTACTCTACTCTGCTCTACTTTACTCTATTCTATACTCTAGCTTAGCCTAACATAGTTAAGCCTAACCTAGCTCTACTATACACTTTCTCTACTCTAATCTAGTCTATTATACTATACTCTACTCTGCACAACTCTTGCCAAGCCTAGCCTTTCTCCATTCTTCTATACTTTACTCTGCTCTACTCTGCTATGCTCTACTCTATTATGTTTTCTCTACTCTATTATGCTTTGTTCTACTCTACACTGCTCTACTCAACTAAACTCTACTCTACTTTGCTCTGCTCTACTCTCTTCTACTATACTCCACTCTACTCTACTCTACTCCACTCTACTCCACTCTAACCTAAAATAGCCTAGCCTAGCCAAACCTAGCTCTTCTCTACTCTACTCTAGCTTAGCTAAGCTTAACCAAGCTCTACTCTGCTCTACTATCCTCTACATTACTCTGATTTGCATTGCTCTACTCTACTCTACTTTACTGTAGCCTTGCTTAGCATAGCCTAGACTAGCCTAACCTAACGTAGCTCTACTCTACTCTACTCTACTCTACTCTACTATACTCTAGACTAGCTTAGCCTAGCCTAACCTCTCCTAGCCATACTTTGCTCTATTCTACTCTACTCTACTGTACTCTATGCTACTCTTCTCTAGTCTACTCCACTCTAATATACTCTAACTTTGCCTGGCCTAGCCAAGCCTGGTATAGCTTAGCCTAACCTAACTCGACAACGCTTTGCTCTGCTCTTCTCTTTTTTGCACTACTTTGCTCATCTTTACTTTGCTCTACTATATTCTACTCTAGCCTAACCTTCCCTTGACTAGCCTATCCTAGTGAAGCTCTGCTCTACTCTACACTTTTCTATAGTACTCTACTCTACTCTACTCTATTATATCCTCACTTAACCTAGCCTACCCTAGCCTAACCTAACTCTACTATGCTCTTCTCTACTCTACTCTACTCTACTCTACTATATTATACTCCACTCTACTATACTCTATGCTAATCTACTCTAACCTATCCTAGCCTACCATTGCTCTACTCTTCTTTACTCTACTAAAGCCTTCCCTAGTTTAGCCTAGCCTAACCTAGGATTGCTCTACTCTGCTATACTTTATTCTTCTCCATGTTATACTGCTCTATTTTCCTCTACTCGTCTCTGCTCTACTATACTCTACTCTACTAATTTATATGCTAACCTAGCCTAGCTTAACATAGCTCTACTCTACTCTACCAGACTAAACATTACTCTATCTAGCCTAGCTTAGCATAACCTAGCCTAGCCTAGCCTAACCTAACTTAACCTATCTTTACCCAAATCTTCTCTCCTCTACTCCACTCTACTCTACTCTAATCTACACTTCTCTCTCTACTCAAACCTAGCCTAGCCAAACTTAGCTCTACTCTACTCCATTATATCTTAGCTTAGCTTAGCCTAACCTAGCCTAGCCTAAACTAGCTCTACTCTACTCTGCACTACTCTGCTCTACTCTATTCTACTCTACTCTACTCTACTCTACTCCACTCGTCTACTCTTCTCTACTTTACTCTATTATTTTCTACTCTACTCTACTCTACTATACTCTAGACTTCCTTAGCTTAGCCTAATCTAGCTCTATTCTACTATACTCTACTCTACTTTAGCCTTGCCTAAGATAACCTTGCTGAACTCTACTCTATCATGCACTATTCTACTCTACTCTATCTTAACCTTGCCTTGCCTAGCCTTGCCTAACCTAGCTTTGCTCTACTCTACTCTGCTCTACTCTACTTTTCTCTGCTTTGCTCTACTCTACTCTACCATGCTCTACTCTTTTTTTACTCTACTTCACTCTGCTCATCTACACTACTTTGCTTTACTCTCCTCTACTATCTTGTACTCTACTATGTTCTACTTTACTCCACTCTACTCTCCTCTTCTATACTCTACTCTACCCTAGTCTACCCTACTCTACTCTACTCTACTTTACTTTAGCCTAGCTTAGCTTAGCCTATCCTAACAATGCTCTACACTACTCAACTCTACTCTACCCTACTCTACTCTAGTCTAGCATAGCCTAGCCTATCAAATCCTAGCCTAGACTAGACTAACCTAGCTCTATTCTACTCTACTCTACTCTACTCAACACTACTCTAACCTAAACTAGTCGAGCCGTACCAAGTTTTACTATATTCTACTCTATTCTACTCTACTATACTTTCCCTTAATCTAGCCTAGCCTTGTCTTGCCTAACCTAACCAAAGCTAGCTTTGCTCTGCTCTACTCTACTCTAGTATGCTCTGCTCTATTCGATTATGCTCTAATCTTCTCTTCTCTACTCTACTCTACTGTAATCTTCACTCTAGCCTTGTTTAACTTAGCTTTACTTTACCCTACTCTATTATAGACAAACATAGTCTAGCCTAGCTTACCCTAGCCTAGCCTATCCAAGCAAAGCTTAGCCTAGCGTATCCCAACTCTTGTACACTCAATTCAACTCTACTCTGCCCTTCTCTACTCTAATATACTGTACTCTAATCTAACCTACCCTAGCCTACTTGAAACTAGCTTTGCTCTACTCTAGTCTACTCTCCTCTACCTTACTCTACTAAACTCTGCTCTACTCTACTTCACTCTAGTCAACTCTACTCTACTCTGTACTACTCTTCTTTACTCTACTCTAACCTAGCTCTACTCTACTCTACTCTACTTTAATCCTTTAATTTTTTCTATTCTAGCTTAGCCTAACTTGGCTCTGCATTACTTTGTTCTACTCTACTCTACTCTGCCCTACTCTACTCAGCTCTACTTTACTCTACTCTACTCTACTCCACTCTACTCTAACAAACCCTAACCTAACCTAACCTACCCTAACCTAGCTCTACTCTACTCCACTATGCTCCACTCTACCCTTCTACTCTCCTCTAGCTTTACCTAGCCTAGCTTAGCCTAACCTAACCTAGCACAGCTCTATGCTACTCTACTCAACTCGACTCTACTCTACTAAAAACCTTGCCTAGCCAAGCCTTGACTAACATAGTTGTACTCTACTCTACTCAAGCATAGCCTTACTTAGCATTGCCTTACTTAGCCTAGCATAGCTTAAGCTAGCTTTGCTCTAATCTGCTTTGCTCTAGTCTACTTTGCTCTACTCTACTTTATTTTGCTCTACTTTACTTTTTTCTACTCTACTCTACTCTACCCTAGCCTCATTTAGCCTAGCCTCACCTAGCCAAGCTCTACTCTACTCTACTCTGCTTTAAACACATCATTCCTAACCTAGCTTTTCTCTACTCACCTCTATTATGCTCTTCTATACTCTGCTTTACTATGCTTTGCTCTACTCTATTCTACTTAACTCTTCTCTACTCTGCACTGCACTACTTTACTCTTCTCTACTCATCTCTAATCTACTTTACTCTACTCTTGCCTTACCTAGCCTTGCCGCTCTCCTCTACTCTACTCTACTTGACTTTAGCCTAGCCTAGCCTAGTCTACTCTAGCCTAGCCTAGCCTAGCTTAGCCTTACTTAGCCTTACTTAGTACTCTTCTACTCAACTCTACTCTACTCTTCTCTACTCAACTCTACTATACTTTCTTATTCTTTACTCTACTCCCCTCTACTCTACTATGCTCTACTCTAATCTAATTTTCTTTACTTTACTCTATTATGCTCTGTTATGCTCTACTCTTCTCAACTCCACATTAGCAAAGCTTAGCCTAGCCTAACCAAACCTAACTTAGCTCCACTATACTCTACTATTACCTAGCCTAACTTAGCCTAGTCTAGCCTTGCCTAGCCTAACCTAGTTCTACTTTACTCTACTCCACTATATTATACTCTAGTCCACTATACTCTACTCTACTCTAGTCCACTCTACTCTACTATACTATACTCTAACCTTGCTTAACCAAGCCTAGCATAGATTAACATAGCTATACTCTTCTTTGCTCTACTCTACTCTACCCTACTCTAGCTTAGCCTAGCTTAGTCAATCTCAACTCTACTCTACTTTATTCTACTCTAACCTAACCTAGATTATGCTAGCCAAGCCTAACCTAACCTAGCCCAACCTAGCTCTACTCTACTCCACTTTGTTGTACTCTACTCTACCCTACTCTAACCAAGCCTAACTTAGCTCCACTCTACTCTACTCAACTCTAATATACTATATTTAGTTGTACTCTACTCTAACATATCCTAGCATAACCTAGCTCAACACTGCTCTACTCTACTCTAACTTAACCTTGCCTTAGTCTTGCCCAACCTTGCCTATCCCAACCTAGTCAAACTATGCTCTACTCTTCACTACTCTGCTCTTCACTACTCTACTATGCTCTACTCTACTCTACTTTACTTTGCTTTTTTGTACACTACTCTACTCTAACCTAGCCATGTCTAGCCTCACTTATTCTAGCTCTACACAACTCCACTCTATTATAGTCTACTCTTAACTATATTATACTCTACTCTACTTTATTCTACCCTAGCCTAGCTTAACCTAGCCTAACCTAACCTGGCATAGCCTTACCTAAACAAGCTCTACTCTACTCAACTCTACTATACTCTATTATATTATACTCTACTCTATCTAACTTAGCCCAGCTTAGCCAAGTCTATCCAAGCTCTACTCTACTTTACTCCTCTCTCTAGCGTAGCCTAGCCCAACCTAGGCCTAACCTAGCACTACTCTACTCTACTCTACTCTACTATGTTCTATTGTACTCTAGGCTAGCTTAGCCTAACCTAGCCTAACTTGACCTTGCTCTACTCTATTCTAGCCTAGCTTAACAGGGCCTTACCTAGCCTAGCCTAACCTAGCCTTGCCTAGCATAGCCTAACCTAGCCTTACCTAACCTAACTCTACTCTACTCTACTATAATATACTCTACTCTACTCTACTCAACTTAGCTCTAATCTACTCTATTTGACTCTACACTACTCTATCTTAATCTTACCCTAATCTACTTTACTCTACTTTTCTCTAGCATAGACTAGCCAAGTACTTCTCTGCTCTACTCCATTATAACTCTACTATACTCTATTCTTCTCTACATTACTCAACAGATAATACTTCAGCCTAAACTTTATGCTACTCTACCTTACTATATTCTGCTAAACTCTACTCTACTGCAATCTACTTCACTCTACTCTACTATAACCTAACATAGCCTTGCCTAACCTAGCTCTATTCTATTTTTACTCTACTATATTGTTGCTTAGCTTAGCCTAACCCAGCTTTGCTCTTCTTTGCCCTATTGTACTCTATTCTATCATGCTCTTCTCTCCTCTACTTTATTTTACTCTACTCTTGCCTAGCCTAGCCTAGCCAAACCAACCTCTACTCAACTCTACTCTACTCTAATCTACATTATTGTACTATGCTATACTCTTCTCTACTCTACTATCTCCTAGCCTAGCCTACCTTAGCCTAGCCTTGCCTTGCCAAGCATAGCCTAGCTTAACTAACCTAGCCAGGCTCTAATCTAGTATACTCTACTCCATTCTACTCTACTCTACTCTTCTCTTCTCTACCTAACTTAACCTAGCTATGCTAGACTCCTACTCTACTCTACTCTATCCTACTCTAATCTACTATACTCTAAGCCAAGCTAGCCTGACCCTAGTCTAGCTCAGCCTAACCTAGCTCTACTCTACTCTTCTTTGCTCTTCACTACTCTGCTATACTTTTCTCCACTCTGCTTTACTATTCTCTACTCTATTATGCTCCACTCTACTCTACTCTACTCTACTTTGCTTTTCTCTGCTCTATTCTGCTCTACTCTTCTCTACTCTACTCAGCTCTACTCTGCTCTGCTCTCTTCTTCACTCCACTCCTCTACTCTCCTCTCCTCTCCTCTCCTCTACTCTACTCTACCCCCACTCTACTCTACTCTACTCTAATCTACTCAAGTCTACTCAACTCTGTTCTACTCTGCTCTACTCTACTATACTCTAGCCTAGCCTAGCCTAGCTTTGCATAGTTTAGCCTAATCTAGTCCTACTTTACTCTACTCTACACTAATCTACTCTTCTCTACTTAGCCTACCTAAGTCTAGCCTAAAACTAACCTAACTCTACTCTACTCTACTCTACTATACATTGCTCTACTGTACTCTACTCTATCCTAGCCTAGTCTAATTTAGCTCACTCTACTATACTCTACTCTGCTCTACTCTTCTCTACTTTACTCTATACTGCTCTAGTTTATTTTTCTCTATTCTACTCTGGTTTAATCTACTCTGCTCTTCTGCTCTTCTTTGCTCTGCTCCACTCTGCTCTCCTCTACTCACCTCTACTCTACTATTTTCTATTCTACTCTACTCTACTGTACTCCACTCTACTCTAATCTAATCTAATTTACTCTACTATACTCTACTCTACTCTATTATACTCTCGCCTAGCTACTCTTAGACAACCAAAACCAAGCTCTACTCTACTCTACTCTATGCATCTCACTCTAGCTTAGCCTAGCCAAATCTACCTCTACTTTACTCTGCTCTATTATGCTCCTCTGCTTTGCTCTACTCTACTCTGCTCTGGTAAGCTCCACTCTGCTTTGCTCTACACTACTTAAATTTGCTCTATTTTACTTTGCTCTGCCTTGCTCTACTCTACTCTACTCTACTCCACTCCGCACTACTTTAGCCTTGCATGCCTAACCTAACCTAGCTCTACTCTACTTTACTCTACTATACTCTACCCGACTTTAGCCTAGCCTAACCAAGCCTAGCTAGCAAAGCCTAGCCTAACCTAGCCTTACTCTACTTTGCTTTGCTCTACTTTGCTCTGCTCTGCTACACTCTAATGTTCTTTACTTTACTCCATTCTTCTCTACTCTCCTCTTCTCTTCTCTACTCTATTTTAGCAAAGCCTAGCCTCACCTGGCCTAACCTAATCTTACTCTACTATACTCTACTCTACTCTACTCTAGCTAGCCTAACCTAACTTAGTCTAGCCTAACCTAACCTAACCTAGCTTTACTCTACTCTACTCTACCCTAACAATACTCTACTCTACTCTACTGCACTCTACTCTATTATACTCTACTCTAACCTAGCATAACCTCACCTAGCTTAGTCTAATCTAACTCTACTGTGCTTTGCTCTATTCTACTCTACTCTACTCAACTCTACTCTAATCTGCTCTACTCTACTCTTTTATACTCTATTTTTCTCTGCATTGCTCTTCTCTACTCTACTCTACTTTGTTATGATCTACTCTGCCATACTCTATGTTACTCTACTCTACTCTACCCTACTCTACTCTACTCTAGCCTAGCCTAACCTTGCTCTACTCTACTATACTCTACCCTACTCAACTCTGCTCTAACCTAGCCTAGCCTAACATAGCTGTACTTTACTCTAGCCTAGCTTAGCCAAGCCTTACCTAGCCGAACCTAGCATAGCCTAACCAAAATCTACTTAGCTCTACTCTGTAATGCTCTGCTCTACTTTTCTTCTTTACTCTACTATAATCTGCTCTCCTCTCCTCTCCTTAGCTCTCCTCTCCTCTACACTACTTCACTCTACACCAATCTACTCTGCTATACTCTCCTTTACTCTACTCTACTATACTCCACTTTATTTTACTCTGCTCTACTCAACTGTAGCCTAGCCTAACCTAGCTCTACTCTACTATACTCTACTCTACTCTAGTCCAACCTAGCCTAACCTATCCTAACCAAGCTTAGCATTGCCCAAACCAAGCCTATCTTTGGCTCTGTTATTCTCTACTCTACTAAACTAAAGTCTACTCTACTCTACTCTTACTTTATTCGACTCTTCTCTACTCTAATGTAACTTAGCCTAGTCTAACCAAGCTCTACTCTACTCTACTCTAGCCTAACCTTGCCAAGCATAAACCTAGCCTAACTTTGCCCAACATAGCTTAGTTCTACTCTACTCTTCCCTATTATGCTATGCTCAACTCTACTCTTCTCTACTCTACTCTACTCTTGTTTACTCTACTCTACTCTACTCTACTCTGCTAAACTCTACTATACTCTACTACTCTCTGCTCGTTAGGCTAACTTAGCCAAGCCTAACACAACTCTATTCTACTATACTATAGCCTAGCCTAGCCTAGCCAACCATAGCCTAGCTTCGCCTAGCCAAACTTTGCTCTAATCTACTTTACTTTACTCTACTCTGCTCTACTCTACTCCACTCCACTCTACTCTACTCAAACCTTCTCTAACCTTGCCTAGCCTAGCTCTTTTCTTCACTATCATAGCTAACCCTAGCCTAGCATAGCATTGCCTAACATAGCTCTACTCTACTCTACTATGCTCTGCTCTACTTTGCTCTACTCTGTTATGCTCTACTCTACTCTGCTATGCTTTGCTCTACTCTATTCTACTATACTATAGCAAAGCCTAACCTCGCCTAGCCTAACCTAGCTCTACTCGACTCTACTCTTTTCTAATCTACTCTACTATACTCTTCTATACTCTTCTCTACTTTACTCTACTCTACTCAAGCCTAGCCAAGCCTAACATAACCTAGCCTAGCCTAGCTTAACCTAGCTCTACTCTACTCTATTCTACTCTACTCTTCCCGACTCTAATTTACTCAACTCTACTTTAAGCTAGACTAGCCTACAATAACCTCGACTAACCTTGCTCTACCTTGCTTGGCTTAAATTTGCATTGCTAAAGTATTCCCTACTCGGCTCTCTCTACTTTACGATGCTTTGCTTTACTGTACTCTACTCTAGCCTAGCCTAACCTAACCAAACTCTACTCGACTCTACTCTTCTCTACTCCACTCTACACTACTCTACTCTTCTTTATCCTAGCTTAACCTAGCCTAGCTCTGCTATGATCTTCTATGCTCTGCTCAATTTTGATCTACTCTACTCAACTCTCCTCTGCTCTACTCTACACTATTCTACTTTGCTCTTCTCTACTCTACACTACACTACTCTATTGTATGCTAGCCTAACCTAACCTAATCTAGCTCTACTTTACTCTACTCTACTATACTTTAGTAAGCTAGCCTATCCTAACCCTGCTTAGCTTAACCTAGCCTATCCTAGCCTAGCCAAGCATAGGTTGGCCTAGCCTAACTAGCATTACTCCTCTAGTCTAATCTACTCTACTCTACTCAACTTAGTTCTACTCTTCTCTACTCTACACTACTCTGCTCTAACAAAGCCTAAACTAGCCAAGCCTAACCAAATTCTAATCTACACTACTCTAGCATAGCCTAGTCTAGCCTAAACAAGCTTAACCTAGCTCTATTCTCCAAAGCTCTACTTTACTTTGCTCTATTCTTCTCTAAGCTACCCTACTATGCTTTACTTTTTTTTAATCTGCTCTACTATTCTCTACTCTACCATACCTACACCACTCTACTCTACGTTACTCTATCCTATCTAGCCTAACCTGGCTCTACTCTACTTTACTCATATGTACTCTACTCTACTCACGCCTAACCTTGCCTATCCTAGCTTATCCTAGTAATACTCTCCTTAAATCTACTCTACTCTACTCTACTCTATTCTACTCTACTCTACTGCACTCTAGCCTAGCTTAGCCTATCCTAGCCTAGCCTTACCTAGCTCTACTCAAATTAACTCTACTTTAGCTTAGCCTAGCCTAGATTAGCCTAGCATAGCCTAACCTAGCTCTGCTCTGCTCTACTCTACTCTACTTTACTATGCTATACTCTATACTTAGCTCTACTATGCTATGTTCTACTTTTCTTTGCTCTACTCTTCTCTACCTTAGCCTAGTTTAAGTAAGCTCTATTTTACTCTACTTTACTCTACTATACTTTTCTTTACTCCAGCCTAGCCTAGCCTTGCCAAACCTAACCTAGCTTAGCCTAACCTAGTTCTACTCTTCTCTCTTTACTCTACTATCCTCTTCTCCACTCTACTTCTCTCTACTCTACTGTCATCTTCATTGCTATTCTCTATTCTCTAGACTAGCCTAGCTTAGCCTTGCCTAACTTAGCTCTACTATACTCTACTGTACTATACTCTAGCTTAGCCTACCATTACCAAGCCTAGCCTAACTCAACCAAGCCTAACCTAGCTCTACTCTACTCTATTCTATGCTTCTCTACTCTACTCTACCCAGCTCTACTCTACTCTACTCAAACATAGCCTTGCCTAACCTAGTTTAGCCTAACCTAGAATAGCTCAACTAAGCTCTACTCTGCTCTGCTTTACTTTACTCTGCACTGCTCGACTCAGCTCAACTCTACTCTACTATATTCTTCTCTACCCTTTCCTAGCCTAGCATAGCCTAAACGAGCTCTACTATACTCTACTCCAATCTGCTCTAGGCTCGCCTAGCTTAGCCTACCATAGCAAAGCACAGCCTAACTTAGCTTAACCTAACTCTACTCTACTCTATTGTTCTCTACTCTACTCTTCTAAACTCTACCCTACTCCACTCTACTCTACTGTAAACTAATCATATCCTGCATAGCCTAACCTTGCTCTACTTTACTCTACTATACTCTAACCTAGCCTAGCCTAGCCTCACTTTGCATAGAATAACTTAGCACTACTCTGCTCTATTTTCCAGTACTCTACTTTGCACTACTTTACTCTACTCTACTCTAACTATTATACTCCAGCCTAGCCTTACCAAACCTAGCTCTATTCAACTCTACTCTATTCTACTCTAGCCTAGCCTAACCTAGCTTAACCTAGCTAAGTCAAGCATAGCGAGGCCTAGCCTAACCTAGCTCTACTCTACTCTACTGTACTCTACTCTACTATACTTTACTTAGTTCTATTATTATCTACTCTACTCTAACAAAGCCTAGCCTAGCAAGCCCAACCTAGCTGTAATCTACACTACTCTAACCAAGCTTAACCTAGCTTTACTCTACTCTACTCCATTCTACTCTGCTCTACTCTATGTTGCACTACTCTACTCTTCTCTACTCTCTTCTACTTTACTCTACTCTAATGTATTCTATCCTAACCAAGCCTAACTTAGCTCTACTCTACTCTACTCTAACCTAGCCTAGCTTACCCAACCTAGCATAGCATGGTCAAACCTTTGCTAGCTCTACTCTACTTTACTCTACTCTACTCTACTCTACTCTACCCTATTCTATTCTACTCTACTCTAATCTACTCTACTCTACTCTACCTTACCCTACTCTAACCTTGTTTAGCCTACCCTAACCTAGCCTTGCCTAACCTAGTTTTACTCTACTCTATTTTACCCTACTTTGTTCTATTCTATTCTATTCAAGCCTTGCTAGGCTAGATTAACCCAGCATGGCCTAACCTAGCTCTACTTTGCTCCACTCTACACTGCTCTACTATGCTACTCTACTATACTTTGCTCTACTTTACTCTGCTTTTGATTTCCCTACTCTGCATAGTTGTACTCTACGTTGCTTTATTCTACTCTGCTCTTCTCTACTCTCCTTTCCTCTCCTCTCCTCTACTCTACTCTATTCTACTCTATTTTACCCTACTCTACTCTACCCTTCTCTAGCCTAACCTAGCCTAGCCTTGCTTAGCCTAGCCTAACCTAGCTCCACTAAACTTAACTCTACTCTACTCTACTCTAACTTGCCAAGCCTAGCCAAATTAAACCTAGCCTAGCTAAGCCTAACCTTGCCTAGCCAAGCCTAACCTAGCTCTACTTTGCTCTACTCTACTCTGCCCCTCTACTGTACTATGCTCTGCTCTACTTTGCTCTATTATGCTGTGCTCTACTCTGCTCGTTTCTACTCTGCTCTTTGTTACCCTACTCAACTTTAGCCTAGCCTAACCTAGTTCTACTCTACTCTACTCTACTCTTACCTAGCTTAGCTAGCTTAGCCAGTCAAACCTAGCTCTATTATACTCTACTCTACCCTACTCAACTCTAATTTACATAACTCTACACTACTCCACTCTACTCTACTATACTCTACCCTACACCACTTTACTCTAACCTAGTTTATCCTAGCCTAGTTTAACTTAGCTCTACTCTACTTTACTCTACTCTACTCTACTATTGTCTACTCTAGCCTAGCCAAGCCTACCTAGCCTAGCCATCCCAAGCAAGCTCTAATATACTGTGCTATACTCTGCTTTTCTCTTCTCTACATTGCTCTCCTCTAATTTACTCTACTCTGCTATGCTCTACATTACTTCTCTACTCTACTTAATAAAGCTCTACTTTGTTACACTTTAACTCTGCACATCTCTGCTCTGCATTAATCCACTCTACTCTGTTCTACTCTATTGTACTCTACTCTACTCTACACTAACCTATCTTACCCTAACCTTACCATGCCAAGCCTAACCTAACCTTGCTCAGCTCTACTCTACTATACTCTGCTCTACTATACTCTACTCTACTCTACTCTACCCTACTCTAACCTTGTTTAGCATAGGCAAGCCTTGCCTAGCCTAACCTAACTCTACTCAACTTTACTCTACATTACTCTACTCTAACCAACTCTAACCTAGACAAGCTTAGCATAGCCTAGCCTAGCCTAACCTCGCTCTGCATTGCTCTACTCTACTCTGCACTACTCGACTATACTCTTCCCTACTCTACTCTACTATACTCAACTCAACTCAACTCTACTCTTCTAACCTCTACTCTACTATACTCTAGCTAGCTTGGCAAGGCTCAACATAACAAAGCCTAACCTAGCTCTACTTTACACTACTCTACTCTTGCCTAGCCTAGCCTTGCCTTTCCAAGCCTAACCAAACCTAGCTCAGCTCTGCTCTACTCTACTCTATTTTTCCCTAACTTACCCTAACCTAGATCTAGTTTTGTTTACTTTGCTCTACACTACTCTGCTTTACTCTACTTTGCTCTACTCTACTCTGTATTCCTCTCTTCTACTTTGATCTGCTCTCCACTCTCTCCATTATTATACTCTCCTCTACTCTCTTATCCTCTCCTCTACTATACTCTACTCTACTCTACTCAACTATACTCTACTCTCCTCTACTATACTCTACTTTATTCTACTCCACTCTACCCTACTCTACTCTAACTGAGCCTAGCCTAGTCGAGGCTAACCAAGCCCAACTCCACTCTACTCTAATCTAGACTAGCCTAATCTTGCTCTGCTCTGCTCTACTCTACTTTTCTCTACTCTTCTCTTCTCTACTCTATTCTTCTCTACTCTATTCTTCTCTACCTTACTCTACTCTGCTCTACTCTACTCTAGCCTAATTTAGCCTAGCCTAAGCTAGCTCTACTCTACTCTACTCTAGTCTAGTATGCTCTATTCTACTCTACTCTACACTACAATACTATACTCTACTCTAATATACTTTACTCTACTCCACTCCACTCTACACTACTCTATCCTAACCTAGCCTAATCGAGCCTTACCTGCTCTACTCTACTCTACTCTACTATAGCTTAGCCTAGCCTAGCCCAACTAGGCCTAGTCTAGCCTAACCTAGCTCTGCTCTTCTCTACTCTACTATACTCTGCTCTACTCTTCTCTGCTCTACTCTACTCTGCTTTACTTTACTATACTATACTCTACTCTACTCCACTCTAGCTTAATTTAACCTAACCAAGCCAAGCTTCACTTAAAATCACTCTACTTTACTCTACTCTACTCCTCTCTAGCCCAGCCTACTTAAGCCTAGTCTATCCAAGCCTAAAATTGCTCTCCTCTACTTACACTACTCTTCTCAACTCTACTCTAGCCTAGCCTAACTTAGCCCTGCTTCACTCTATTCCACTCTACTCTACTCTATTCTACTCTACTTTTCTATTCTCTACTCTACTCTCCTTTTCTTTGCTTTGCTCTGCTCTACTCCACACTGCCCTACTCTGCTTTACTCTACTCTACTTTATTCTACTTTACTTTGCTCTCTTCTACTCTACTTTATGCTACTATGCTCTACTCTTGCCATGCCTAGCCTAACCTAGCTAGCCTAGCCTTACTTAGCTCTACACTACTCTACTTTACTCTACCACTCCAGCATAGGCTATCCTAGCCTAGCCTAACCTAACCTAGCTCAACTCTACTCTACTCTACTCTATTATACTCTACCCAACTCTACTTTAGCATAGCCAAGCCTTGCCTAGCCTAAGGTAACCTAGCTTTGCTCTGCTCTACTATACTACTGTTTTTTACTTTACTATGTTCTGCTCTACTCTAGTCCATTTTGCTCTGCTTTATTTTACTTTACTCTTCTTTACTCTACTCTACTCTACTCTATTCTTCTCTAGTTTACTCTAATCTCCTCTCCTCTACTCTATCCTTATTTAGCCTAGCTTAACCTTAATCTACTCTACTCTATCCAATTCTACTCTAGCCTAACCTACCCTAACATAACCTAAGTTAGCTAGCCTTGCCTAACCTTGCTCTACCTTTCCCTTCTCTGCTCTACTTTGCTTTTCTCTACACTACTATGCTCTGCTCTACTCTTCTCTACTTTACTCTACTCTACACTACTCTAATCTACTATGTTCTACTATACTCAAGCCTACCTAACCTAACCTAGCTTTACTTTACTCTACTCTGCTCTATCTTAGCCTAGCCTAGCCTAACTCTACTCTACATTACTCTACTTTACTCTACTGTAGTCATCTCTACTCCACTCTACTCTACTCTTCTCCAACCTAGGCTTGCCTAGCCCAGCCTAGCCTAACTTTGCTCAACTCTACTCGACACTACTCTACTCAACTCTAGCCTAGCAGAGTGTAGCCTAACTAATCCTAACTAGCTCTACTCTACCCTGCTCTGCTTTACTCTACTCTACTTTGCTTCGCTCTGCTCTTCTTAGTTTTGCTATACTTTACTCTACTCTACTCTGGTCTTCTCTATTCTACTCAACTCTACTATACTCTACTATACTATAATCTACTCTACACTAGCCTTGCTTAACCAAGCCTAGCCTAACCTAGCTCTACTTTATTCTACTCTACTCTATAATACTATACTCTACTCTACTCCACTCAACTCTACTATTCTATGACCAAGCCTAGCCTAGTTTAGCTTTGCCTAACCTAGCTCTACTCTACTCTACTCTACTCTATTCTACACTATTGTAACCTAGCCTAGATTAGCATTGCCTAAGCTAGCTCTACTATCATCTACTTTCCTTTTGCCTAACATAACCTAGCCTATCCTAGCCCAACCTAACTTTTCTCTCCTCTACTCTGCTCTACTTCTCTCAACTCTACTCTTCTATGTTCCATTCTACTTTACTCTGTTATACTATACTCTACTGTGCTCTACTCTTTTTACTCAGCTTTTGCTCTCTTTTGCTCTTTTTTACTCCACTCTGTCCTACTCTACTTTATTATATTCTAAGCTAGCCTAGTTTAACCTAGTCTAACCTTGCCCTACTTTATTTTACACTACTCTAATCTACTCTACTCAACTCTACTAAACTCTTACCAAGCCTTGCTTGGCCTAGCCTAGCCTAAGCTAGCCTAGCAAAGCCTAAACTAACTCTACTCTACTATACTCTAACCAAACCTATCCAAGCTCTACTCTAATTTACTCAAACGTAGCCTAGCTTAGCCTAACCTAACATAACTCTACTCTACTCTTTTTTGATTTGTTTAACTATTTTGCTCTTCTCTTCTCTTCTCTAATATTCTTTATTCTGTTATCAGCTCTACTCTACTCTACTTTGTATTTCTCTACTTTTCTCTACTTTGCTCTACTATACTCTACTATATTGTATTCTTACTTAGCCAAGCCAAACCTAGCTCTACTTTACTCTACTCTACTCTTCTCTAGCTTAGCCTAACTCACTTTAGCCTAGCCTTGCCTCGCATAACCTAGCTCTACTGTATTCTACTCTACTCTATTGTACTCTTCTCTACTCTACTCTAATCTAACCAGGCATAGCCATGCCTAGACTAGCAAAACCTTGCTCTACTCTTCTTTACTCTATTCTATACTACTCTACTCTACTCTACTTTACCTTATCCTATCTTAGCCTAGCCTTACCTAGCCTAACCTAGCTCAGCTCTTCTCTAATCTGCTCAACCCTTCTTCGCTCCACACTGTTCTACTCTACTCTACTCTACTTTGCTATATTATGCTCTACTAAACTCTTTTGCTTTACTCTGCTCTGCTCTGCTCAGATCTGCTCTGCTCTATTTTGCTCTCCTCCCCTTACCCCTCCTCTATTCTACTCTACTCTACTTTACTCTAATTCATTATACTCTAATCAACTTTACTCTACTCCACTCTACTCTAATCAGCTCTACTTTTCTTAAATCTACTCTACTCTATTCTAGTCTACCATACTCTACTCTACTCTAGCATAGTCTAATAAAACTCTACTCTACTATACTATAATTTACTCTACTCTATTATACCATGCACAACCTTACTCCAGCCTATCATAGCCTAGCCTTGCCTACTATAGCTTACCCTAGCCTAGCCTTGCCTCACCTAACTAAAATCTTCTCTATTAGACTCTACTCTGCTCTACTCTACTCTACTCCACTCTACTATACTCTACTCTAATGTAGCTTACCCTAGCATATCCAAGCTATACTATACTTTACTCTACTCTATTATACTCTACTCTAGCCTAATCTTGCCTAACCTAGCCAAAGCTAGCTCTACTCTGTTCTACTCTACTCTGTTATGCTCTACTCTGCTCTACTCTGCTCTTCTCTACTCTACTCTTCTCAGATCTACTCTATTCTACTCTGCTCTATACTCTTGCATAGCCTAGCCTATCTTAGTCTAGCTTACCCTAGCTTAGCCTAGTCTCCCCCTAACTTAGCTTATCCCAACCTTGCTCTACTCTCCTTTACTCTGCTCAACTCTACTATACTCTTCTTTACTCTATTCTATACTAACCTAGCCTAGCCTAGCATAACCTACCTTAGCTCTACTCTTCTCTACTCTACTCTACTTATCTCTATTCTACTCATCTCTACCTTACCCTACTCTACTCTACACAAGCCTTACCTAGCATAGCATAGCCTAGCCTCACCGAACCTGCTGCTACATTACTCTACTCTAATATAATCTACTCTAATCTAGCCTAGCCTAGCCTAACCTAGCTTAGTCTACCTTAACCTAGCTTAGCCCAACCTAAGCAAGCTCAACTCCACTTTACACTACTCTATTCTACTTTAATCTACTTTACTCTACTCAACTCTACTGTACTCTACCTTACTCTAACCTAACCTATCCAAGCCTAACCTAACCTAGCTTTACTCTACTCTACTCTCTTTACTCTAGCCTAGACTAACCAAACTTAACTCTACTCTACTCTACTCTACCTAACTTTTTTATTCTCTACTCTACTCTCCTCTGCTATGCTCTTCTCTGCTCTACTCTACTCAGCTCTATACTATTCTACTATTTTTAACTTTGCTCTACTCTACTATGCTTACTTTACTCTGCTCAATTCTACTCTACTCTGTTCTGCTCTCCTCTTCTCTACTCTACTCAACTATACCCTACCCTAGCCTAAGCTAACCTTGTTTAACCAAGCTTTACTCTGCTCTACTCTACTCTTCTCTACCAGTCTACTCTAACCTAGCCTAGCCTAATCAAGATCTACTTTGCTTAACTCTACTATACTTAACTATACTATACTCTACTCTACTCTATCTTAACCTAGCTTAGCCTTGCTTAACCTAACGTAGCTCTACTCAACTCTAATCTAGCCTAGCCCAGCCTAACCTAGCTTAAAATCAGTCTACTTTGGTCTGTTCTACACTATTCTAGTTTACTCTTCCCGATTCTACTCTGCTCTTTCCTACTCTGCTTTACTCTACTCTGCTCTATGCTGCTCTACTCTTCTCTACTCTGCTCTACTCTTCTTTGTGTTACTCTACTCTACTCAACTCTAGCCTAGCCTAGCCTTACCAAACCAAGCCTAGCTCTGCTCTACTCTACTCTATTCAAGACTAGCCTAACCTAGTCACACCTAACCTAATCTAGCTTAACCTTACTCTACTCTACTCTACTCTACTATAATCTACTTTACTCTACTCTACTATACTCTACTTTATACTACTATACTCTACTCTACTCAACTTTACTCTACTCTACCTTACTCTACTCTACTCTACCTTGCTCTACTCTTCTCTACTCTAACTTAGCATAACACAGCCTAAACTAGCTATACTCTACTCTACTCTCTATACTCTACTATGCTCTACTATTTTTTGCTATGCTCTTACTCTATTCTATACCACTCTGCTTCGCTCTATAATGCTCAACTCTTCTCTGCTCTGCTCTACTCTACTCTACTCTACTCTACTCTACTCTAGCATAGAAAAGCCTAATCCACATCTACTCTACTCTAGCCTAGCCATACTTAAGAAAGCCTACCCTAGCATCCCTTAGGCTTGCCTAACCTAGCTCAACTCTACTCCACACTACTATAGTCTATTATACTATACTCTACTCTACTATAGCCTTGCCTAACCTAGCCTCACATAACCAAGGCTAGCTTATCCTGGCTTAACCTAGCACTACCCTACTATACTCTACTTTAGTTTACTATACTACAGTCTAATCTACTGTACTCTACTCTACTATACTCGACTCTACTCTACTCTACTTTATTCTACTCTACTCTATTATAACATGCCTCGCTTATCCTGACTTAACATAACTCAACTCTACTTTACTCTAACTTAGCTTTGCTTGACCTAGCTCTGCTCTACTTTACTCTTCTCTACTTTGTTATACATTACTCTACTCCACTTGGCTTTACTATACTCTGGCCTAGTCTATCCTAACCTAACCCTACTATACTCAACTCTATTCTACTCTACTCTACTCTACTCTACTCCACTCTACCCTACTTTACCCAGCCTCACCCAACCTAGCGTATCCTTGGCTAGCCTAACCTAAGTCCACTCTACTCTACTCTTCTCTTCTCTACTCTACTCTACTCTACTAAACTCTTGCCTATCTTAGCCTAGCCTAACCTAACCATACTCTACTTTTCCCCACTGTACTCTACCCTGCTCTAATCTACTTTATTATAATCTACCCTTTTCTAACTTAGTTGTGCTTAGCCTTTCCTAACCTAACTCTACTATACTTTACTCTACTCTAGCCTAGCCTAAGCTAGCCTTGTATAGCCTAAACTAGCTCTGCTCTGCTCTACTCTACTCTGCTCTGCTTTGCTTTTCTCTATTTTGCTCTACCCTGCTCCGCTCTCCTCTCCTCTACTTAACTCCATGCTTCTATACTCTACTCTCTTATGCTCTGCTCTACTCTACTCTACTCTGCTTCACTCTTCTCTACTCTACTGTACTCTGGTCTACTCTACTCTGCTTAGCTCTACTCTCCCCAACTCTACTCTAGTCGTGCCTAGCATAGCCTAGCATAGCATAACTCTTCTTTAATCTACTCTATTATACTCTTATTTACTCAACTCTATTCTACTCTACTTTACTAAAGCCTAGCTAGCCTAACTTAGCCCACCCTAGCCAAGCTTTGCAAGTTGGCCTTGCCTAACCTAGCTCTACTCTACTCAACTCAACTAAACTCTATACTCTACTCTACTCTTCTTTACACTACTCTACTCTGCTCTACTTTACTCTAACCCAGCCTAGCCTCACTAGCATATCCTAGCTCTACTCTACTCTACTCTACTCTAGCCTAGCTTGGCCTAGCATCGCCTAGCCTAACCCAGCTCTACTCGACTCTACTTTCTCTCCTTTGCTCTGCTCTGCTCAGCTCTTCACCACTCTGCTTCACTCTACTTAACTTTTCTCTACTCTTCTTCACTCTGCTCTGCTCTGCTCTACTTTACTCTACTCCACTCTACACTACTCTACTCAACTTTACTATACTTTTGCATAGCTTATGCTTGCCTAGCTTAATCTAACTTTGCACTACTCTACTCTACTCTGGCCTAACCTATCCTAGCTTAGCCTAACCTAACTCCACTTTATTCTACTCTAATTTACACTCTATTTTACTCTACTCTACTTTACTCTACTCTTCTTTACCCTACTATACTCTACTTTACTCCACTATACTCTACTCTACAGTACTCTACTCTGCTCTACTTTACTCTACTTGAACCTATTCTAGCTGGCCTAGATTAGCTTAACCTAACAAAGCTTTTCTCTATTCTGCTCTATTTGCTCTACTCTACTTCATTCTACTCTACTCTTATCTATTTGCTCTATCTTCTCTACTCTGCTCTGCTCCACTCTGCTCTAGTTTGCTCAACTCTACTCTCCTCTACTCTAGCCTAGACTTACTTACCCTATTCTTACATTACCTAGCTCTACTACTCTACTCTACACAACTCTAGTCTAGCCTTGCCTACATTAGCCTGGGCTAGCATAGCTTAGCTTAAACTAACCTAGCTCTGCTCTATTATACTCTACTCAACTCTACTCTATACTACTCTACTCTTCTTTACTTGATTCTACTCTACTCCAACATAGCTTAGCCTAACTTAACAAAGCTCTACTCTACTCTACTATAATCTACTCTAGCCTACCTTTGTGTAACCTACCCTAGCCATCCCAAACGTAGCCTAGATTAGCATAACTTAGCTCTGCTCTACTCTACTCTACTCTATTATGCTATGCTCTATTCTGCTCTTCTCTGGTCTACTCAACTCTCACCTACTCTGCTCTACTCTACTCATTTTTGCATTGTACTCTAGCCAAGACTTGCTTAACCTAGCCTAACTTAGCTCTACTCCACTCTAGTCTACTCTATTCCATTCTACTCTACTTTACCATAGCCTAGCCTAGCCAACCATTACCTAGCCTTATCGAGCTTAGCTTAAACTAACCTAGCTCTACTCTTCTCTACTCTACCCTACTCAATTCTAACTAGCCTAACTTAGCAAAGCCTAGCTGAGCCAAGCTTAGCTTAGCCTAACCTAGCTTAGCTCTACTTTATTATACTATCTCTACTCTCTTTTGGTCTACTCTACTCATATTTGCACTACTCTGATCTACTCTACTTTTCTCTGCCTCACTCTATTCTATTATACTCTAGACATGGCTAGCCTAGCCTAGGCTAACCTAGCTCTACTCTACTTTGCTCTACTATGCTTTACTATACTCTTACCTAACCTTTCCTAACCTCGGCTAACTAGCCTAACCTAACATAACCAGGCCTTGTCTAACTTAGCCTATCCTTGCTCTACTCTACTCTACTAAACATTACTCTATTCTACTCTTCACTACTCTACTTTACTCTGCTCTATTCTATTCTACTCTTCTCTATTCTACATTACTCTATTTCAACCAAGCCTTGTCTAGCCATGCCCAACCTTGCTCTAATCTACACTACTTTAGCCTAGCTTAACATAGCTTAGCCTAGCCTAACTTAGCTTTGCTCTGCTCTGCTTGTCTTTAATCTACACTTTTCTACTCTATTTTGCTCAGCTCTTCTCTACTATACTCTACTCCACTCTATTGTACTTTATCCTAGCTAAGCCTAACCTAGCTCTAATCTACTCTACTCTCCTCTATTCTAGTCTACTTTACTCTACTCTAGAAAGCTTAGCATTCCCTAACCTAGCCTAGCCTAACCTAGCTCTACTCTAATTTACCCTACTCTACTCTGCACTACTCTACTCTACTTTACTCTACTCTTGCCTAGCATAGCCTACCCTAGCTTAGCCTAGCCAAACTTAGATCTACTCTACTCTACACTACTCTAACTTAGCCTATCCTAGCAAAGCCAAGCTTAGCTTAGCCTAGCCTAACCTAGCTCAGCTCAACTCTACTCTACTATATTTTCCTCTACTTTCTTCTACTCTACTATGCTCTGCTCTTCTCACTCTACTCTTCTATGCTATACTCCATTATAATCTAGCCTAGCCTAGCCTAACCAAGCTCTTCCCTACTTTACTCTATTATACTCTACTCTACACTAGCCTAGACGAGCCTAGCCTAACATAGCCAAACCTAACCTAGCCATGCCTAGACTAGCTTAACTTAACCTAGGTCTACTCTACTCTACTCTACCTAACCTAGCATGATCATGCCCTACTCTACTCAACTCTACTCTAGCCTAACCTAACCTAACCTAGCTTATCCTAGCCATACCTAGCTCTACTCTACTTTACTCTACTTAATTATACTCTACTATACTCTAGTCTTATCTAATCTACTTTACTCAACTCCGCCCTACTCTACTCTACTCCCCTATACCAAAACGAAGCTTAGCCTAGGCTTGCCTAACTTAGCTCTACTCTATTCTACTATACTCTAGCTTAGCCTAACCTAGCATAACCACGCTTTACTTTGCTCAAATCTACTCTACTCTACTCTGCTCCACTCTTTTATACTCTTCTATACTCTTCCTTGCTTTATTTTGTTATGCTCAGCTCTTCTCTACTCTGCTCTACCCTACTCTACTTTAGCCAAGCCTACCCCTAGCCTAACCTAACCTAGCTCTAATCTACTATACTCTACTCTGCTCTAACCTAGCTTAGCCTAGCTTCGCCTTTCCTAACTTATATCTACCCTACTTCATTCTACACTCACCTAGCCTATCTTGGCTCCACTCTACATTACTCTCTCTATTCTACTCAAACTTACGCTAGCCTAGCCTACGATAACTAACTCAACATTTCTCAACTCTACACCACTCTACTTTACGCTACTCAAACCTACCATAGCCTCTCCTAGCCTAGCTTAGCCCTGCCTTGCCAAACTTAACCTAGCTCTCCTCTACCCTATTATATTATTCACTACACTACTCTACTCTACTCTACTTTTGTCTACTCTACTCTACTCCAACTTAGCTTAGCCTAACCTAGCTTGGCCTAACAAGCACTGCTACACTCTGCTCTACACTACTCTATTCAACTCTACCCTACACTACTCTGTTCTACTCTACTCAGCTCTCCTTTGCCCTACTCTACTCTACTCTCCTTTACTCTACATAGCTCTCCTTTACTCTGCTCTTCTTTGCTCTACTATGCTCTGCTCAACTCTTCTCCACTCTGCCCAAGCCTAACCGAGCATAGCCTAGCCTAACCAAGCTCTACTTTACTCTACTCTACTATACTTTACTATGCTACTCTACTCTAGTCTAGCCTAAGCAAGCCTAGCCTAACCTAGCTCTACTCTACTCTACCATATTATACTTTATTCTACCCTACTAACTTAACCTAGCCTAACCTAGCTCTACTCTACTCAACTATACACTACTTTACTCTAATCTACTCTAATATATTATACTCTAACCATGCCTAGCTTACCCGAGCCTAATCATGCTCTACCTATCTCTGCTCTTCTCTAGCCTAGTCTAGCTTTGTATAATCTAACCTAACACTACTTTGCTCTACTCTACTCTTCTCTGCTCTACTTTTTTATGCTCTACTCTACTATGCTCTACTAAACATTACTCTAGTCAACACTACTCTGCTCTGCTCCACTCAACTCAACTCTATCATATACTAGCCTTCCTTACCCTAACTTAGCTTTAATCTAATCTACCCTACTCTAGCATAGCCTAGACTAGCCTGGCATAAATAAGCCTAATCTAGCTAACCTAGCCTCGCCTAACCTAGCTCTACTCTACTCTACTTTGCTCTACTCTACTTACTTACTCAAACCTTGCCTAGCCTAGCCACTCTACTCTTCTTTACTTTAGCCTAGCCTAAACCTAACCTATCTTAGCTCTTCTCTACTCAACTCTGAACTGCTCTGCTCTTCTCTACTATACACATCTATATTTTACTTTACTCAATTCTTCTCTACTCTACTCTAGTCTACTCTAGTTTAGCCTTTCCAAGGCTAGCCTAATCTAACCTAGCTCTACTCTACCCTACTCTATTCTACTTTACTATATTATACTCTACTCTACTCTATTATACCCTATTATACTCTACTCTACTCTAACCTAGCTTTGCCTAACTTAGCCTAGCTTAGCTTAAACTAACCTAGTACAATTCTACTATACTCTACTCTATTTTGCTCTACTCTACACTTCTCTCCTCCGCTCTACTCTGCTCTGCTCTACTCTACTATGCTCTACTCTACTCTACTCTACACTACTCTAGTCGAGCCTAATCGAGCCTAACTGAGCTCTACTCTACTCAACTCTATTCAACTTTATGCTACTCTGTTCTACTCTACTCTAGACAAGCCTAACCTAGCCTAACCTCTCTTAGCTCATCTCTACTCTACTCTATTATCTTCTACTCTACTTTAAACTACTCTAACCTCGCTTGCCTAGTCCAGCCTAATCTAGGTCAACTTTACTTTACTCCGGCCCAGCCTATCTTAACCTAACCAAGCTTTGCTCTATACTGCTCTGCTCTACTCTACTCTGCTCAGCTCTGCTATTCCCTTTTCTACTCTACTCTACTCTACTCTGCTCTATCGAACTCTAGTATAACCTAGGCTTTTAGAACATAACCTAGCTCTACTCTACCCTACTTTATGCTATTCTACTCTACTCTACACTATTCTACTCTACTCCAACCTAGGCATGCCTAGCCTAACTTGGCCTAGCATAGACTAACCAAACCAAACTCTACTCTACTAAACTTTAATCTACTTTACTCTAACCTAGCCTAGCCTAGCTTAACGTATCCTAGCTCTACTCTACCTTACTCTTCTCTGCTCTGCTATGCTCTATCTTACTCTATTGTACTCTATTATTCTCTACACTACTCTACTCTACTCTAGCCCAGCCTAGCCTCACATTGCTCAACCTAGCTCTACTTTTGTCTAGTCTAGTCTAGTCTACTCTACTCTTCTCTACTCTACTCTACTCTACTCTTCTCTACTCTACTCTACTCTACTCTACTGTACTCTACCTTAGCCTAACCAAGCCTTTGCTAGCCTAACTTAACCTAGCCTAACCTATCCTCGCCTAAACTAGCTCTACTCTACTCTTTTCTACTCTACTCTACTTTACTCATACCTAGCTAAGCCTAGCCAAACACAAGCTCACTCTACACTACTCTACTCTTACTCTAGCCTAGCCTAGCCTAGCCTAACCTAGCTCTACTCTGCTCTACTTTGCTTTACTCTACTCTGAGCTACTCTTCTCTTCTTTGCTCTGGTCTACTATACTCTACTCTACTCTTGCCAAGTTAGCATAGGCTAGCTAGCCTAGCTCTACTCTACGTTACTCTACATTACTCTACTCTACTCTATCCTACTCTACTTTGGCCAAGCCTAGCCTAAACCAGCCTAGCATAGCCTTGCCTCACCTAACCTGGCATAATGTAGCTCTCATCCAATTTACTCGAGTCTACTTAACTCAAATCTTCTCTCCTCTACTCTACTCTGCTCTGACATAGCTTAGCCTAGCATAACTGAACCTTGCACTACTCTTCTCTATTATACTCTACTCTAGCCTTGCCTAACAAAGCCAAACCTAGCTTTACTCTACTTTGCTCTACTATGCAAAACTTTGCTTTGCTCTTTTCTACTTTACTCCACTCTACTCTACTCTACTGTACTCTAACTTAGCCTAACCTAACCTAGCTCTACTCTGGTCAACTCTATTATACTCTACTACACTCTACTCTATTCTACTCTAGTCTATCCTCGTCTTGTCTAACCTAGCCTAGACTAGCCTAGCTTAGCCTAACCTAACTCTACTCTACTCTACTTTATTCTATTTTACTCTTTTCTACTCTGCTCTATTTTACTCTACTCTACTCTAATCTAACCTAGCCAAGCCTAGCTACACCTATCCTAGCTCTACTCTACTCTACTCTACTCTACTCAACTATGCCATACTCTACTCTACTCTACTCTAACTTAGTATAGCCTAGTATAGCCTAAATAAGCTCTACTCTACTCCACTCTACTATACTCTGCTTTGCTTAGCTCAACTCTACTTTGCTCTGCTCTATACTACTCTGCTCTATTTTGCTTTACTGTATTTTACTCTACTCTGCTCTATTACTCTCTACTCTTCTTTGCTCAACTCTGTTCTACTCTACTCTGCTCTAATCTACTCTACTCTACTCTACTCTACTATACTCTACTCTACTCTAGCTGCTTTGCTTAGTCTAGCTGAGCGTAGCCTAACATAACTAACTCTAGTCTACCTCACTTTACTCTACTCTACTCTAATCTTGCCTATCTCTACTCTACTTTACTCTACTCTATTCTAGTCTACTTTAATCTACTCTAACCTAGGCTAACCTAGCTTAGCATAACTTAGCTCTACTCTACTTTACTTTACCTTACTCTACTCTGCTCTACTTTACTCTACCCTATGTTACTCTACTCTGCTGCTCTACCCTACTCTGCTATGCTTTTCTCTGTGTTGCTCTACTTTGCTTTGTGCTGCCCAACTCTACTGTACTCAACTCTAACCTAGCCAAGTTTACAAAGCTTAGCCTAGCCTAGCCTAACCTAGCTCTACTCTACTTTACTCTACTCTACTCTACTCCATTATACTATGCTTTACTCTATTCTACTTTGCATTACTCTACTATACCCTACTCTACTCTACTCTATTTTAGTGTAACCTAACTTAACTTAACTTAGCTCCACTCTACTCTACTCTAGCCTAGCCTTACGTAGCCTTCATACTCAAGCTTAGCCTAATTAACTGAACATAGCTCTGTTCTACTTTTACTCTACTTTACCTTATTCTACTTTAATATATTATATTCTGCTCTTCTCTACTCAAACTTAGTGTAGCTAGCATTGCCTAATCTAGCTCAACTCTACACTACTCTATTATACTCTAGGCTACTTACTCTAGTATACTCTTACCTAGCCTAACCTAGCTCTGCTCTACACTTCTCTACCCTACTCTGTTATACTCTTCTCTAGTCTACTCTACTCTAATCTACTTTACTCTATTATACTCTAGCCAAGCCTACCCTAACCTTTCTCTACTATACTCTATTCTATTGTACTCTACTCTTGCCTAGCATAACCTACCCTAGCTTAGCCTAGCATAGCCTACTCTAGCCTAGCCTAACATAGCTCTACTCTACTCTACTTTACTCTACTTTACCCAACTCTACTCCACTCTATTATACTTTACTCTACTCTATTCGACTCTACTCTACTCTAACCTTGCCTAGGCTAGCCTATCATAGCCTAGCTCTACTCTATCTTGCTCTACTCTACTCTACTATAGCCTAGCCCACACTAGCATAGCCTCGTGTAAACTAGCACAGCCTAACCTTACTCTAGCCTACTCTTTTTTGCTTGGCTCAGCTTTGCTCTACTCCATTTTGCTATGCTCCATCGTGCTATACTATGCTCTGTTATACCCTGCTTTCCTCTACTCTACTCTACTCTACTCCACTATGCTTTACTTTAGCTTAGCCTAACCTCATGGCTAACCTAACGAAGGTTTGCTCTTCTTTACTCTACTTTACTCTACTCCACTCTGCTCTACTCTTGCCTAGCCTAACCTAGCCTAGCCTAACATAGCTCTACTCTACTCTACTCTACTCTAAGCTACTCTACTCTAATATACTATACTCTATAATACTCTAATCTACTCTATTAAACTCTATTCCACTCTAACCTAGTTTAGCCTAACCAAGCTCAGCTTTGCCTTACCTAGCTCTACTATACTCTACTTTGCTCTACTCTACTCTCCTATACTCTACTTTGCTTTGCTCTACTCTACGTTGCTATGCCTGACTTTACTCTACTATACTCAACTCTACTATACTCTAGCCTTGCTTAGCCTAGCCTAGCCTACCCTAGGCTAGCCTAGCTTAACCAAGCTTATCCTAACATAGAATTACTCTACTTTACTTTACTCTAATCTCCTATATTCTACTCTACTGTAGTCTTACTTAGCCTAACTTAGCCTAACCTAGCTCTACTCTACTCTACTCAAGTCGAGCTTTGCCTAGCCTAGCCTAATCTAGGTCTGCTCTGCTCTACCCTTCTCTGCTCTGCTCTACTTTGCTATGCTATGCTCTGCTCTACTCTACTCTGCTATTTTGTACTCTAGCCTAGCTTAACCTAGTCTAGCCTAGCCTAGCTTAGCCTACTATAGCCCTACCTCAGCCTAACTAGCTTTACTCTACTCTACTCTACTTTCCTTTACTCTATTCTTCTCTATTCTACTCTACTCTACTTTTACCCCTACCTTGCTTAGCCTAACCTATACTAACTCTAATTTACTATACATTACTCTACTTTATTCCACTCTGCTCTATTCTACTCTACTCAACTCTTGCCTAACCTAACCTAGCTAAGCCTAGCCATGCCTTGCATAACATAGCTCTTCTCTACTTCGCTTTACTTTGATCTACTTTGCACTACTCTGCTCTGTTATACTCTATTTCGCATTGCTCTACTCCATTATACTCTACTCCACTCTCGCTTAGCCTAGCCATACCATAGTCTAGCTTGTCCCAGCCTAACCTAGCTCTACTCTACTCCACTCTCCTTTATTGTATTCTACTCTACTTTACTCTAAACTAGCCTAACATAACTCTACTCAATACTACTCTGCTCTACTCTACTCTACTCAAGCCAACCCTAGCTCACTTAGCATAACATAACCTGCTTTTGTCTACTCTATTATACTAAACTCTACACTACTCTACCCTACTCTACTCGACTCTGCTCTACTCTACTCTACTCTACTCCAACCAAGCTTAGCCTAGCCTAGGGTAACATAGCCTTGCTAACTAGCTCTTCTCTACTCTACTCTACTTTACTCTACCCTACTCTTCTCTACTCTACTCTAGGCTAGCCTAGTTCAACTCTACTCTACTATATTCTTCTTAATTCTACTCTAGTCTAATCTTCTCAACTCTACTCCACTCTAACCAAGCCAAGTCTAAGCTAACCTAACCTTACTCTACTCTACACTTCTCTACCCTCGTCTAGCCTAGCATAGCTTAGCCTAGCCTAACCTAACCTTTCTCTTCTATGCTCTACGTTAATTTGCACTTCTCTACTTTTCTGTGCTCTAGTCTACATTGCTCTACTCTACTTGCCCTGCTTTACTTAGCTCTACTCTACTCTACTTTTCTCTACTCTACTCTACTCTATCATACCCTAGGTTACCTTAGCTAGCATAACTTAGCTCTGCTCTACTATGATCTACTCAAATCTACTATGCTCTATTCTACTCCACTTTGCTTTATTTTGCTCTTCTCTACTCTGCTCCACTCTATTATACTCTACTTTAGCCTTCCAATCTAACCTAACCTAACCTAGCTCTATAATACTCTACACCACTCTACACTACACTACTATTGTTTACTCTGCTCTATACTAGCTTAGCCTAACCTAACCTAGCCTAGCCTAACATAACAATGCTCTACTCTACTCTTGTCTACCTTACTATACTATACTGCACTCTACTCCACTCTAGTCTACATTACTCTACTCTAACCTATCCTTGCCTAGCCAAGCCTAGCTTTGCATAGCCTAACCTAGCTCTACTCTACTCTATCCTGCTCTACTTTTCTCTCCTCTACTCTACTCTATTACACTCTATTATAGCCTAGCTTAACCTAGCCTAACGGAGCTCTACTCTACCCTACCCTATACTCTACTCATTTTGCTTTAGCCTAACCTAGCCAAGCTTATTGTAGAATAACCTTGCCATACCTAACCTCGCTCTACACTGCTCCACTTTACTCTACTCTATTCTATTCTTTTCAACTCTACTTTATTCTATTCTAACCTTGCCTAGCTTAGCCTACCCTAACTTAGCTCTACTCTACTCTACTCTAACAAAGCTTAGCCAGGCCTATCCTAGCCAAACCTAGCTCTGCTCTACTCTGCTCAACTCTACTCTATTATGCTCAACTCTACTCTACTCTACTTTAATCTACTCTTCTCTTCTCTACTCTATGCCACTTTACTTTATTGTTCTCTAGCCTATCCTAGCCTTGTTAAGCCTAACCTAGCTCTACTCTACTCTGCTCCATGCTACTCTACTCAATTACACACTTTTGAAGTCAACTCTAGCCTTGGCAAGCTTATCCTTGCCTAGCCTAACCTAACCTAGCTCTACTCTACTCTTACCTAGCCTAGCCTAGCTTAACCTAACCTGACCTAGCTCTATTCTACCAAGCTTAGGCCTACCTAGCCAAACTTATCTCTTCTTTACTCTCCTTAGCACTGCTTTACTCTACTCTATAATGCTCTGCTCTACTTAGCTTTGCTATACTCTACACTACTCTACTCTACTCTCCTTTACTATACTCTAGCCTATCCTAGCCTAACCTAGCTCAACTCTAAACTACTTTACTCTTTTTTTACTCTACTCTAGCCAAGCCTAACCTCGGTTAACCTATGCAAGCCTTGTCTAGCTTAACCTAGCCGAAGCTAGCTCCACCCTACTCTACTTTACTTCCACTCTACTCTAACAACCTCTACTATACTATATCCTAGCTTAGCCTAACCTAACCTTGCTCTACTCTACTCCTGACTAGCCTAGCCTAACCTAGCTCTACTCTTCTCTACTCTTCTTTAACCTTGCCTAACTTAGCTTAGCCTAACCTAGCTCTACTCTTCTCTACTCTTCTTTACTCTATTATATCCTACTCTACTCTACTCTATTCCACTCTACTCTGCTCTACTCAAGGATAGCCTACCCTTAACCTAACTAGCTCTGCTATACTTTACTCTACTATACTCTGCTTTTTTCTGCTACTGCTCAGCTTTTCTTTGCTCTGCTCTGCTATAGCTTTCTCAACTGTACTCCACTCTATTCTATCCTAGCTTAGCCTAATCAAGCCTACACAAGCCTAGCCTGACCAAAACCTAACTCTACTCTACTCTACCCAACTATACTCTACTATAATCTACTCTACTATACTCTACTCCACTCTACTCTACTATACTCTACTCTACTCTACTCTACTTTACTCTAGCCTAGTCTAACCCAACCTAGTTGTACACCACTCTTTTTTAGCTTACCCTAGCCTAACCTAACCTAGCTCAACCCTACTTTACTCTACTCAACTATACTATATTATACTATACTCTACTATACTCAACACTACTCCTCTCTTCTCTACTTTACTTTACTCCACTCTTTTTTAGCTTAGCCTAACCTAGCTCAACTCTACTCTACTATACACAAATATACTATATTATACTATACTCTACTATACTCAACTCTACTCCTCTCTTCTCTACTCTACTCTACCCTACTCTACTCTACTCTACTCCATTCTAACTAAGTTTAGCTTAGCATAGCTTAGCCTAACCTAGCTATACTCTTCTTTGCTCAGTTGTACTCTATTCTTTTTTGCTCTACTCTACACTACCATACTTTCTTCTTCCCTACTTATCTATACTCTGACTGCTTTGCTCTGCTCTACTCTACTCTAGACTAGCCTCACCTAAACTTGCCTAACAAAGCTCTACTCTACTATTCTTTGCTCTACACTACTCCATTACACTCTTCTCTACTCTATACTACTATACCATGCACTACTTTACCATACTCTTCTCTACTCTACTTTAGTCAAACCTAGCTTAGCCTAGCCTAACCTAGTTTTTCTCTACTCTACTCTACTCTAGCCTTGCCTAGCCAAGGCTTAGCGAAGCTAGCTTAGCCAAAGCTAGCTCTGCTCTACTCTGCTATGCTTTACTTTGCTTTCTCTTATTATGCTCACCTTTATTCTAATCTACTCTATTTTGCTCTACTATGCTATGCTTTGCTCTACTCTTTTATACTCTACTTTATTATACTCTAGCCTTGTTTAGCCTAGCTTAGCCTAACCAAACCTAGCTCTACTCTTCTCTACTCTATTATACTCTACTCTACTCTTACCTAGCCTAGCCTGGCCTAGCCTAACATAACCTAACCTAGCTCTATTCTAGCCTAGGCCTATGCTAGCCTAGCCTAACTTAACTCATCTCTGTTCTGCTTTACTCTTCTTTGTAATGCCCTACTCTACATAGCTCCACTCTACTATACATTAGCCAAACCCAACTTGACCTAGCTCTACTCTATTATACTCTACTCTACTATACTCTATTTTACTGTATCTACTTTAGCCTAGCCTAGCCTCACCTAACCAACCCTAGCCGAGCCTAACCTAGCTTTACTCTACTCTATGCTACTCTACTCTACTCTACCCTTGACTAGCCTAGAATATCCTAGCTCTAATCTACTCTACTCTACACTTTTCTGCTCTACTTTGCTCTACTCTACATTTTCATGCTCTATTATCCTCTCCTCTACTCCACTTTACACTACTCTATTTTACTTTACCCTACTCTACAATACACTACTTTACCTAACCTAGCAAAACTAGCCTAGCCTAACTTAGCTCTACTCCTCTCCACTCTATTCTATGCTACTCTACTCTACTCTATTCTACTATACTTTATCTACTCAAGGATAGCCTAGCATAACCTAGCTCAACTCTACTCTACTCAGGTCTGCTCTTCTTTTCTCTACTCTACACAGCTTTGGCTTTGATCTGCTCTGCTCTATTCCATTTTGCTATGCTCTTCTCTACTCTACTCTACTCTACTCTAATCTACTCTATTCTAGCCTTGCTTAGCCTAATCAAGCCTAACCTAGCCAAGCCTAACCTAACTTAACTCTACTCTACTCTACTCTACTGTACTATACTCCTCTATACTCCACTCGAACTTGGCCTAGCCTTGCTTAACTTAAGATAACTCTACTCTACTCTACTCTACTTTAATCTCCTACAACCTTGCTTAGCCTAGCCTAACAAAGCTCCACTATGCTCTACTCTTCTTTGCTCAAGTTTGCTCTACACTACACTACTCTGCTTGGCTCTGCTCTACTTTACTCTAGCCTAGCCTAACCTAACCTAGCTCTACTATACTCTTCTCTAGCTTAGCCTAACTTAGCCTAGCCAAGCCTAACCTTGCTCTACTCCACTCTACTCTTCTCTTCTCTTCTCTTCTCTACTCTATAATACTCTACTCCATTCTAACGAAGACTAACTGTGCCTTCCTTAGAATAGCCTAACCTAACTTAGCTCTACTATACTTTTCTCTACTCTACTCTACTCTATTTTTCTCTACTCTACTCTACTCTACTCTACTCTTCTCTACACATATATACTCTGCACTACTCTGCTATGCTCGGTTTTGCTCTGCTCTACTCTACTCTACTCTTCTCTTGCCTAGCCTCACTTAACCTAGCCTAACAGAGCTCTACCCTACTCTTCTCTACTCTATACTACTCTACTACACTCTACTCTACTCTAGCTTAGCCTAAATTAGCCTAGCTTATCCTAGAATAGGTTAACTTAACTTAGCTTTACTCTACTCTACACTGCTCTACTATACTCTTCTCTACACTACTCTACTCTCCTCTACTCAACTCTACTCCACTCTACTCAACTCTACTCTTGTCTAGTCTAGCCTAGCCTAACCTAGCTCTACACCATTCTACTCTACTCTAGGCTAGCCTAGCTAAAGCAAGCCAAGCCTAGCTCTGCTCTATTCTACTTTACTTTATTATTCTCTGCTCTACTATGCTCACCTTTATTCTACTCTATTATGTTGTACTCTACATTGCTATGCTCTATTCTAGTATATTATACTCTATTACACCCTAGCCTAGCCTCGCCTACCCTAGCTTAAGTATATTCTACTCTACCCTACTCTACTCTACTTTGCTCTAGCCTATCCTATCCTAGCCTGACCTAGCCTAGCTTAGCTTAACATAAACTAGCCTTGCCTGGCCTAGATTAGCTGGGCCTAACCTTTCTCTACTCTAATCTTCTCTACTATTCTTTCACCTAACCTAGCTATTCTCTAGTCTACTATAGCTTAGCCTTGCCTAACCTTGCTCTAAACTACTCCACTCTACTCTGTTCAACTTTACTCTTCTCTACTCTACTCTACTCTAGTTTACTCTCACCTAGCCTAAGCTAACCTAACCTAGTCTAGCCAAGCCTAACTTAAGCTAGCTCTACTTTTCTTTCCTTTACTATACTATACTAATACTCTACCCAATTCTACTTTATTTTACTCTTTTCAATGCTAGTCTAATCTAACCTTAGCTAGTTTAGCCAAGCCAAACCAAGCTCTTTTCTTCTCTACTCTACTCTATTATACTCTACTCTACTCTACTTTAAGCTAACCTAGCATAGCCTAAGCTAAACTAACCTAGCTAAGCTCTCTCTACTTTGCTGTGCTATGCTCTACTCTACTCTGCTCTGCTCTTCTCTGCTTTGCTCTGCTCTGCTCTACTTTACTCTATTCTACTCTACTCTACTCTTGCCTAGCCCAACCTAGCTTAGCCTAACCTAGCTCTACTCTATTCTACTAATCTACTATACTCTACTATGCTCTACTCCACTCTATTATACGCTATTTTACTCTACTCTATTCTACTCTTCTCTAACATCGCCTTGCCTAGCCTAGCCTAGCTTAGCATCGCCTAACCAAGCTCTAATCTACACTACACCACTCTATTTTTCTCTGCTTTACTCTACTCTATTTTGCTCTTTTCTACTCTACTCTGCTTTGTTCTTCCTTGCTCTACTCTACTTTGCTAAACTCAGCTCAGCTTTGCTTTGCTCTGCAATACTCTACTCTTGCCTTGCCTAGCCCTACCCTAGCCTAACGAAGCTCCACTCTACTCTACTCTACTTTACTCTTCTCTACTATACTCTACTCTACTTAACTATATTCTATTCTACTCTACCCCTAGCTTTGTGCAGCCTAGCCTTGGCTAACCTAACTCTTCTCTACTCTACTTTACGCTACTCCACTCTAGTCTAGCCTAGCTTAGCCTAGCCTACCCTAGCCCATCCTAGCCTAACCTAATTGGCTCAAAGATACTCTACTCCACTCTATTCTACTCTACTCTGCTCAACTTTACTCGACTCTACTTTAACATAGCCTAGCCTAGCCTAACCAAGCTCAACTTAACTCTACTCTACTCTACTCTAGCTTAGTATTGTGTAGCCTAGGCTAGCAAAGCCTAGCCTAAAGTAACCTAGATTAGCTCCACTCTACTTTGTTCCACTCTACTCTTCTATGCTATGCTCTGCTTTACACTTCTCTGCTCTACTCTACTCTACTCTATTCGAGATAGCCTCGCATTGTCAAACCTATCTCTACTCCACTATACTCCACTCTACTCTTCTCTACTCTACTCTACACTACCTTATTCTACTCTAGCCTTGCTAAGACTAACATAGCTTGGCCTAGCCCTGCTTAGCATAGCCCTAACTTAACTTTACTCTATCTAACTCTACTATGCTCTACTATACTCTACTCTACTCTACACTAACCTTGCCTAGCATAACCTAACCTTATTCTTCTATACTCTACTCTACTCTACTCTACTCTAGCTTAGCCCACCTTGGCCAAACCTAAGCTTACCTAGCTCCACTCTGCTCTACTCTACTCTACTCTAGCTTAGCCTACCCTAGCCTAACCTAAGCTTACTTAGCTCCACTATGCTCTACTTTGCTTTTCTTTTCTCTACTCTGCTCTATGCTGCTTTGCTCTGCTCTACTTTGCTTATCCAATTCTACTGTATTCTACTCTACTCTAGCCTAGCATAGCCTCATCTAACTTAGCTCTACTCTACTCTAAGATAGCCTAACCTTGCTTAGCCTAGCCTAAACAAGCTCTACTCTACTCTATTGTACTAAACTTTACTTTACTCTACTACACTATACTCTACTCTAATCTACTATACTCTAATCTACTCTACTTTACTTACTCCATTATGCTCTACCCTAACCTTTCTTAGCTTTGTCCAGCCTTGCCTAGTTTACCCTAACCAAGCTCTACTCTACTCTTCTGTAGTCCACTCCACCCTACTCTGCACTATTTTGCTCTACTCTGCTCTGCTACACACTACTCTTCTCTACTCTACTCAGCTCACCTCTGCTTTGTTATGCTCCACTCAACTTTGCTCTGCTCTACTCTACTCAACTCTTCTTTAACCTACCTTAGCCTGACCGAGCTCTCCGCTACTCTAGTAGAGCATAGCCTAGCTTAGGATAGCTTAGGCTAACTTAGCTCTACTATACTCTATTTTACTCTACTCTACTCCACTAAATTCTACTCTAATCTACTCTAAACTTCTCTACTTTACTTTGTTCTCACCTATCATAGACTAGCCTAACCAAGCACTACTCTACTATGCTCTTCTCTAATTTTGCCTATTCTAGCTTAGCTTAGCCTAGCCTAACCTAGCCCTACTCTGCTATTCTCTACTCTATTTTTTTACTCTACCTACTCTACTCTACTATGCTCTACTCTACTCTACTCTATTATACTTTAACCAAGTCTAGCCTAACTTATTTCTACTCTACTCTACTCTAGCTTAGCCTAGCCTAACCCAACTTAGCCAAGCCTAACATAGCCTAACCTAGCCTAGCCTAACCTAGCTTTACTCTATTCAACTCTACTCTACTCTCTTCTACTCTTCTCTACTCTACCTTCCTCTACTCTACTCTAACCAAACTTAGCCTAGCTAAGCAAAACCTAGCCCTAATCTACACTCCTCTAAGTTAGCCTAAACTAGCTTAACCAAGCCTAACCTACCTCAGCTTAGCTATGCTCTACTCTACTCTACTCTGCTCTACTCTACTATGCTCTACTTTCCTCTGCTCTAGTTTGCTCTACTCTTCCCTACTATGCTCAACTCTACTCATATTTACTTTATTGTACCCTTTGCTAGCCTAGACTAACCTAGCTTGGCCTAGCCTAACTTAGTAATACTTTACTTTACATTACTCAGCTCTAATCTACTCTACTCCACTCTACCCTAGCCTAGCTTAGACTACCCTAGCCTTGCTGAGCTTAACCTATCTCTACTTTACTCTTTTTTACTCTCCTTTAGCTTAGCCTAGATTATCTTAGAATAGCCTAACCTACCTCTACTCAGCTCTACTTTACTTTTCTCTACTCTGTTGTACTTTACAATGCTTTAATCTACACTACTTGACTCTACATTGCTCTTCTTTGCTCTTTTACTCTACTTTGCTCTGCTCTGCTTTGCTCTACTCTACTCTGCTATACTCTCCTCTCCTCTACAAAGCTCTACTCTAATTTACTCTACTCTACTCCACTCTACTCAACTCAACTCCACTATGTTCTAGCCTAGCTTATCCTAATCAAGCTCTACTCTACTCTACTCTACTGTAGCTTATCCAAGCTTAGCCTAGCCAATGCTAACCTAGCTTAGCCTAACCTTGCTTTGCTCTACTATGCTCTACTTTACTCTACTCTACTCTAACGTAGCCTTGCCTAGCCTAAGCAAGCTTTACTCCACTCTACTTTATTCTACTCTAACAAAGCCTTGCCTAGCCTACCCTATCTTAGCCTATCCTAGACTAGCTTAGCCTAGCCTAGCTCTACTCTACTCTATTCTACTTGCTCTGCTCTTCTTTACTCTTCTCTACATTACTCTACTCTACCCTACTATAGTATAATCTTTACTCGAGCTTAGCCTAGCTTAGCCTATCATAACCTAGCATTACTCTATTCTATTCTACACTACTCTTCTCTACTCCTCTCGACTCTACTCTACTCTAACCTAGCCAAGCCAAGCCTTGCTTAACCAAGCCTTAGTTAACCTAGCCTTGTCTAACTTAGCTCTACTCTACTCTGCTCCCATCACCTGTACTTTATTCTACTCTACTCTAAAACTCTGCTCATGTTTTCTCTTCACTGCTCTACTCTTCTTTGCTCTACTCTAGCCTTGACTAGCTTAGCCAAACTTAGTCTAGCTTGAGGTAACTCTACTCTTTTATATTCTACTCTACTCTAATCTACTCTTCTCATACCTAACCTAGCCTAACTAAGCCCAACCAAACATAGCTCTACCCTACTCTACTTTACCCTTACTCTGCTCTACTCTACTCTACTCTTGCCTTGCTTAGCCTACCCTCGTGTAGCTTAGCTTAACTTAACTCTACTTTACTCTACCCTACTCTACTCTATCTTAGCCTAGCCTAGCCCATTCAAGCTAAGCCTAGCCTAAATAAGCTTTACTCTACTGTACACTAATCTACTCTAACCTAACCTAGCCTAGCCTAACCTAACCTAACTCTACTCTACTTAAGCCTAGCTTAGCAAGCCTAACCTAGCTCTCCTCTACTCTACTCTTTTCTACTTTACTTATCTCAACTCTACTCATCTCTTTCCAGCTCTACTCTACTCTTTTCTACTATACTTATCTCAGCTCTACTCATCTCTTTCCAGCTCTACTCTACTCTGCTCTATGCTGCTATATTATGCCCCACTCTACTTGGCTTAGTTCTGCTCTGCTCAACTCTGTTGTAATCTACACTACTATATTATGCTGTACTCTACTCTACTTTATAATATCCTACTGTACTCTACTTTACTCTACCATATTATAACATAGCCAAGCCAAGCTTAACTAAGCTCTAATATACTCTACTTTACTCTAACCTAGCATTGCCTAGCCTATCCTACCCTTGCCTAACCAAGCTCTACTCTACACTGCTATACTTTGTTATGTTATACTCAACTCTATTCTTCCCAACTCTACTATAGTCTACTCTACTCTACCTGCTCTGCTTTACTCTTTTCTAGCCTAGCCAAGCTTTGCTTTGCCTAACCAAGCTTTATTCTACTCTACTCTACTCTATTATGCTCTAGCCTAGCCTAGCCTTACCTAACCTAGCTCTACTTTACTCTACTCTTCTCTACTCTACTCTACAATAGTCTACTCTACTTAATCGAGCAAACCCTAGCCTAATTTAGCTCTATCCTACTCCACTCTACTCTACTCTAATTAACTCAACTCTAGCCAAGCTTAGCCAAACAACACCTAGCTCTACACAGCTCTACTCTACTATACTTTTATTTTTTCTGCTCTAATCTATTCTACTCTGCTCTACTCTTCTCTTCTCTGTTATGCTCAACTTTCCTCTTGTCTCGTCTCCTTTCCTCTCCTCTACTCTATTTTACTCTACTCTACTCTATTATTATTTACTCTACTCTGCTCTTGTCTACTCTCCTCTACTTTAGTCTACTCTACTTTACTCTACACAACTCAACTCTTGCCTAGCCTAGCCAAGCCTATCCTACCCTAGCCTAACCTAGCTCCACTTTACTTTACTCTATTCTATGCTACTCAAGCATAGCCTAAAATAGGTCTACTCAACTCAACTTTGTTATGCTCAATTCTGCTTTTCTCTACTCTACTTTTTTGCTCTACTCTCCTCTCCTCTATTCTACTCTATTCTAGCCTTGCCTAGCCTATCCTATCCTAACCTAGATCTACTCTACTCTACTTTACTCTACTATACTCTATTATACTCTACTCTACTCAAGCCTACCCTAGCCTAACTTAGCATAGCCTTTTTTGCCCAACCTAACTTAGCCCTACTTTACTCTACTCTGCTCTACTTTACTTTGCTCTACTCTACTATACTTTAACATAGCTTAACCTAGCCTAGCCAAGATGAGCTCTATGTTATTCTACCTACTCTACTCTACTCTACTCCACTCTAACCTAGCCTAGCCTAGCCTAACCTCTCTCTACTCTATGCTGCTCCACCCTTCTTTGTTTTTCTTTACTCTGCTCTGCTCTACTCTACTCTGCTCTACTCTACTCTCCTCTCCTCTCCTTTCCTCTTCTCCCCTCTCCTCTCCTCTACCCTACTCTACTCTACAACACTCTACTCAACTCTACTCTAATTTACTCCACTTTACTCTACTTTAATCAACACTACTCTACTCTAGCCTAGGTTAGCCTTACCTAGGCTAGCTTATTGTGATCACTTCTATTTTAGTCTACTTTACTCTATTCCAGTCCACTCTACTCTAGCCTAGCCTCGCCTGGCCTAGCCTATCTTAGCCTACACTAGCCTAGCCTAGCTTAACCTAACCTAGCTCTATTATACTCTACTCTACACTACTCTACTCTACTCTACTCTACTCTACTCTATCCATGCAAACCTATCCTAGCTTACCCTAACCAAGCTTTGCTTTACTCTATTATACTCTGCTTTGCTCTGCTCTGCTTTGTACTAATATACATCCTTTACTTTGCTCTTCTGCTTTGCTCTGCTCTATTCTCCTCTCATCTTCACTACTCTACTCTACTCTACTCTACTCCACACAACTCTAATTTACTGTACTATACTTTACTCTGATCTACTCTACTCTACTCTGCTATACTCTACTCTACTATACTCTTCTTGAGCCTAGCCAAGCTTAGCCTACTCTAGCCTATCCAAGCTCTACTTTACTCTACTCTACTTTAGCTATACTCTACTCTACTCTACTCTACTCATCTCTACTCTACTCTACACTATTCTACTCTCTTATACTTTACTCTAATCTAACCTAGCTGATCCTTACCAAGCTCTACCCTACAATCCTCTACTCTATTATACTCAACTTAAGCCTAGCCTTACCTTGCTTGGCCTAACTAAGCCTTACCTAGCCAAAGCTAACTTTGCTTTGCTATGCTCTTCTATGCTCTACTCAACTCTATTCTACTCTACTCTTCTCTACTAAGCTCTACTCTACTCTGTTATGTACTCTAGCCTAGCCTAGCCTAACTTACTCTACCCCACTCTATTCTACTCAAGCCTTGCTTACCCTAGAATAGCCTTGCCTAGCTTTGCCTAACCTAACATAGCTAAACTCAGCTCTACTCTACTCTACTTGGCTCTACTCTACTCTGCTATACTCTACTCAACTCTAACCTAGCTTAGCCTGGCCTAACCTAGCCTATCATATGTTAGCTATGCTCTACTCTACTATGTTTTTCTTTATTCTACTCTACTTATCTATACTCTGTTCTAATCTACTCTACTCTGCTGTATTCTACTCTACTTTACTCTAATCTTGCCTTGCCTAACCTACCCTAGCATAGCCTCAGTTAGCTCTACTCTACTCTAGCCTCGCCTAACCTAACCTAGCTCTTCTCTGCTCTCTTCTACTCTACTCAACTCCACTTTCCTCTATTTTTCTTTACTCAGCTTTGCTCTACTATGCTCTTCTCTACTTTCTTTGCTCCACTCTACTCTATTTATACTCTACTAAACTGTAGCTTAGCCTAGCCTAACCTAGTCAACTCTACTCTACTCTACTATACTATATTATACACTATAATACTCTACTCTACTACACTTTATTCTAACCTTGCCTAGTATAGCATAGCCTAACCTAGCTTTATTATGCTTTGCTCTACTCTGCTCTACTCTACTCTTCTCTACTTTTCTCTACTCTACTCTACTTTGCTTTGCCCTACTTTATTCTACTATACTTTGCTCTACTCTACTCTCATCTACTCTAGCCTAGCTTAGCCTAGCCTAATCGAGCTCTTCTCTATGATACTCTTCTCTATACTACTCTACTCTACTCAACTCTACTCTACACTAGCCTAGCTTAGCTTAAGTTAACCTAGCATAACTTAACTCAATTATTCTCAACTCTCCTTTATTGTACTCTATTATATTATACTCTACTATACTCTACTCCACTCTACTCTACTTTACTCTACTCTACTCTACTCTAACCTAGCCTAGCCTAGCCTAGCCAAGCTCTACTATACTCCACTCTACTATGCTCTAGTAACCTTTCTTAGCCTAACATAACTCTGCTCTACTTTGTTATGCTATTCAGCTCTACTCTTTAGCATAACATAACTCTGCTCTACTCTACTATGCTCCTCTATTCTACTCTATTCTTAGCCTAAGTTAGCTAAGCTTAACCTCGCTCTACTCTACTCTACTCAACTTATGACAAGCATTGCCTGACCTAGCTTAGCATAACCTAGCCTAACTTAACCTTGGTCTGCTCTGTACTATTCTATTCTACTCTAGTCTGTTGCATCCTGCTCTACTCTACACTACTCTTCTTTGCTATATTTTATGCTATTCTACTCTGCTCTGCTCTACCCTACTATACTCTACTCTACTCTACTCTATTCTTCTCTATTATATTCTACACTATTCTACTCTGCTATACTCTATCCTTCTACACTCTGCTCTACTCTACTCTGCTCTCCTCTACTCTACTCTACTCTACTCTACTCTCCTCTACCTTACCCAGCTATTCTCTAGTCTACTATAACCTAGCTTAGCTTAGCCTAACATAGCCCTGAATGGCCTAAATTAACTGGGCATGACCTTGCTCTACTCTACTCTACTCTTCTTTAACCTTACCTAGCCTAACCTAGCTATTCTCTAGTCTACTATAGCTTAGCCTTCCATAACCTAGCTCTACTCTACTGCACTCTACTCTACTCAACTTTACTCTTCTCTACACTACTCTACTGTACTATACTCTTACTATCCTAAGCAAACCTTACATAGCCTAGCAAAGCCTAACTTAAGCTGACTCTACTCTACTTTCCTCTATTATACTATATTATACTCTACCTAATTCTACTTTATTCTACTCTACTCTACTCTAACTTTACCTAGCCTAGCCAAGCCAAACTTTGCTCTATTCTTCTCTACTCTATTATACTCTACTTCAATCTAGCCTAGCTTAAGCTAAACTAACCTAACTATGCTTTGCTCTGCTTTACTGTGCCCTACTCTACTCTACTCTGCTTTGCTCTGCTCTGCTCTACTCTGCTATACTCTACTCTATTATACTTTATTCTATTCTACTCTACTTTACTCTTGCTTAGCCCAACCTAGCTTAGCCTAACCTAGCTCTACTTTATTCTACTAATCTACTATACTCTACTATGCTCTACTCCACTCTATTCTAAGCAACTCTACTCTACCCTATTCTACTCTTCTCTAACCTCGCCTAGCCTAGCTTAGCCTGGCTTAGCTCAGCCTAACCAAGCTCTACTATACTCTACTCTAATCTACACTACACTTTATTTTGCTCTGCTCTACTCTACTCTACACTGCTCTAATCTACTCTACTCTTCTTTGTTCTACCTTGCTCTTCTCTACTTTGCTCAACTCAACTCAGCTTTACTTTGCTCTGTAGTACTCTACTCTAGGCTTGCTTAGCCTATGCTTGCCTAACCAAACTCTAGTCTACTATACTTTACTCTACTCTACTATACTCTACTCTACTCTACTCTAATCTAGTTTACTCAACTCTAGCCAAGCCTAGTGTAGCTTAGCCTTAGCTAACCTAACTCTACTCTATTTATGCTACTCTACTCTACTCTAGCCTAGCTTAGCCTAGCCTACCTTAGCATGGCCTAGCCTTGCCTAGCTTAACATAACTAGCACTAAGATACTCTACTCTACTCTACTTGACTCTACTTTAACATAGCCTAACCTAGCCTAACCAAGCTTTACTCAACTCTACTTTACTCTAGTCTAGCTTAGCCTTGCCTAACCTAGCCTAGCCAAGCCTAGCCTAGACTAACCTAGATTAGCTCCACTCTACTTTGCTCCACTCTGCTATGCACTTCTCTACTCTACTCTAATCTACTATACTATACTTGAGCCTAGCCTATCCTAACATAGTCAAACCTATCTCTACTTTACTCTACTCCACTCTACTCTTCTCTACTCAACTTTACTCTACACCATTCTACTCTAGCCTTGCTAAGACTAACATAGCTTGGCCTAGCCTTGCTTAGCATAGCCTAACCTAACTTTACCTAACTCTACTATTCTATACTATACTCTACTCTACTCTACTTTGTGCTAACCTTGCTTAGCCTAACCTAGCCTCATTCTTCTCTTCTCTACTCTACTCTAGCTTAGCCTACCCTAGCCAAACCTAAGCTTACCTAGCTCTACTCTGCTTTACTCTACTCTACTCTAGCTTAGCTTACCCTAGCCTAACCTAAGCTTACCTAGCTCCACTCTACTTTACTTTGCCTTTCTCCTCTCTTCTGTGCTCTACTCTACTCTGCTCTGCTTTGCTCTACTCTACTTTACTCTGCTCCACTTTATTCTACTATACTCTGCACTACTCTAGCTTAGCACAGCCTAACCTAACTTTGCTCTACTCTACTCTATTATATTATACTCTAGCCAATCCTAACCTTGCCTCGCCTACCCTAAACAAGCTCTACTCTACTCTTCTCTAGTCTACTCTACCCTACTCTACACTATTTTTCTCTACTTTGCTCTGCTCTACTCTATACCACTAATCTCTACTCTGCTCAGCTCAGCTCTACTTTGTTATGCTCTACTCTACTCTTATCTAACCTAGTGAAGCCTGACTGAGCTCTACTTTACTCTAGTAGAGCTTATCCTAACTTAAGCTAACTTAGCTTATACTCTATTTTACTCTGCTATACTCCACTAGACTCTACTCCAATCTACTCTAAACTACTCTGTTTTACTCTATTCTCACCTAACCTAAACTAGCCTAACCTAGCTTTACTCTGCACTACTTTATTCTGCTCTTCTCTACTATAGCCTATTCTAGCCTAGTTTAGCTTAGCCTAACCTAGCTCTAATCTGCTATGGTCTACTATATTTTTTTTACTTTACTCTTCTCTACTCTACTCTACTCTACTGTACTCTAGCCTAGCCTAGCCTAACCTATTTCTTCTCTACTATACTCTAGCTTAGCCTTGCCTTGCTTAGCCTAGCCAAACTTAGCCAAGCTTAACATAACTTAACCTCGCTTAGCCTAACCTAGCTTTACTCTATTCCACTCTACTTTACTCTCTTCTACTCTTCTTTACTCTAACTTACTCTACTCTACTCTAACAAAGCCTAGCGTAGCCAAGTGAAACCTAGCTCTAAACTACACTACTCTAACTTTGCCTAAACTAGCTTAGTCGAGCTTAACCTACCTCAGTTCAGCTGTGCTCTACTCTACTCTACTCTGCTCAACTTTGCTCTACTATGCTCTGCTTTGCTCTACTCTAGTTTGCTTTGCTCTTCTTTACTCTGCTTAACTCTACTCTAATTTACCTTATTGTACCCTATCCTAGCCTAGACTAAACTAGCTCTACTCTACTTTATTGTACTCTACTCTACTCTATTCTACTCTCTCTTAGCCTAACCTAGCTTAGCCTACCCATGCCTAGCCTACCTAATCCTAGCCTTACCAAGTTCTACTTTACTTTACACTACCCTTCTCTACTCTACTCTACTCTACTCTAGCCTAGCTTAGCCTACCATAGCTTAGCTGAGCTTAACCTAGCTCTACTTTACTCTTTTCTACTTTGCTCTAGCCTAGCCTAGATTTTCCTAGAGTAGCTTAACCTACCTCTACTCAGCTCTACTCTGCTTTTCTCTACTCTATTATAATCTACAATACTCTAATCTACATTACTTGACTCTATATTATTGTGCTTTGCTCATCTACTTTACTTTTCTCTACTCTACTTTGCTCTACTCTACTCTGCTCTACTCTCCTCTCCTCTACAAACTCCACTCTGATCTACCCTACTCTACTTTACTCTACTCTACTCTACTCTATTCCAATCTAGTCTAGCCTAGCCTAGCCTAATCTTGCTCTACTCTACTCTACTCTAGCTTATCCAAGCCTAGCCTAGCCAATGCTAACCTAGCCTAGCCTAACCTTGCTCTGCTCTAATATACTCTACTTTACTCTACTCTACTCTAACGTAGCCTTGCCTAGCCTAAGCAAGCTTTACTCCACTCTACTCTATTCTACTCTAGTAAAGCCTTGCCTAGCCTATACTAGCTTAGCCTATCCTAGACTAGCTTAGCCTTGCCTAGGTTTCCTCTACTCCACTCTAATCTACTCTACTCTTGTTTACTTTGCTCAACATTACTCTGCTTTATCCTAATCTAGTCTAATCTTTACTCTAGCTTAGCCTTGCTTAGCCTATCATAACCTAGCTCTACTCTATTCTACTTAACACAAATCTACTCTACTCTAGTTGGCTCTACTCTACTCTACTTTAACCTAGCCTAGGTAAGCCTTGCCTAACCTAGCCTTATCAAACTTAGCTCTACTCAACTCTAATTCACTCTGCTTCGCTCATCTTTTCTCTTCTTTGCTCTACTCTACTTTGCTCTTTTCTAGCCTAGACTAGCTTAGCTAAATTTAGCATAGCCCGAGCTAACTCTACAATTTTATATTCTACTTTACTCTACTATATTTTTCTCTTACCTAACCTAGCCTAACTTAGCCCAACCAAACCTAGCTAAACCTTACTCTGCTCTACCCTACCTTAATCTACTCTACTTTACTCTACTCTACTCTACTCTAGTCTTGCTTAGCCTACCCTAGCATAGCTTACTTAGCTCTACTTTACTTTATTTTACTATACCCTACTCTACTCTATCATAGCCTAACCTAGCCCATTTTAGCCTACCCTAAACAAGTGATACTCTACTGTACTCTAATCTACTGTAATCTACTCTAACCTAACTTGACTCTACTTTACTCTAGCCAAGCTTAGCTAGAGTAACCTAGCTCTCCTCTACTGTACTATTTTCTGCTTTACTTAACTCGATCTACTCATCTGTTTCCAGCTCTACTATACTTTGCTCTATTAAAAAATTAAAAACTTAAAAAAATAGAAATGAAAATAGTTCTATATATAATGCATTAAGATTTTCCTAATAGTGTTTGTTTCATGTTAGTCAAACCTTGTTTACAATTACCATAATTATAAAAGTAAAATGAAATAGAAAATATAGATTAATAGAGTAGTATTAAGAAAATATATGTTGAAATTAAAATCAAATAAATTTAATCAATGTAATATTATCAAATCAAATAGTTGTAAAAGTCACAAAAAGGTGATTCAAGGTTGCAAAGTAATATATTAAAAAAAAGTGGGAATTTGAAGAATTGTGCTAAGCTACATTGGAAAGTTACAATCCAAGATACAGAGGAGATGGAGGGCAATATCCTCGATTAACAAATCAAGTTCAAATTAAAATTTCTTATAAATGTTCCAAAACCTAGGATTTTTTTTTACAAAACATAAAAAAGAATAATTATTATAATTGTGCTTTCAATTAGAGTTTAAAATTATTTGTTTCATATTCAATAGATAATGTTTAGAATTATAGTGAATTGCCATAGTAAATAAATATAAGTAGTAAAAAATTATATTTTTAATACAAAACATATATATTTCAAAGTAAAATGAGATAATTAAAGCACTACAACATATCCAAATCAAAGTGATGTAAATGTCAAACGGTAGGAGAAATAATGTTAGAGAAATATAACAAAAGAAAAGGAAAACCTTACAAATCAAAATGTCTAATAAAAGATTCCAAAAAATAGAATTTTCAAAAATAAGAAAATCAATACTTAATTATAATAAAGCTCATTAATTGGACTTTATTTGGATTTTTTATAAATAAAAATAATCATAAATAAAAAGAAAGTACTATTCGACTATTAAGTAAGTAGATATTAAAGTTGAAAAAAGATAAATTTTACTAGTCACTTGAAAGGGGATTTAGAGTTACAAAGTAATATAACTAAATCAGACAAAAAATTTAAAAAAATGTGATAATTTGTACTTGAATGCTCAGTTACAAAATCCTAAGTATATCTATTGTAATATTATTGATTATCAAATATGGTGTGAATTGAAATATCTCATAAAGCTACCAAAAACATAGAAAATAAAAGTTTTATAAAAGAAAAAATTAACTTTTAATTAGAGGAAGCTTGTTAAGACAAAACCAATGACACTTCTTCAATCTAAATCAAACCTCATTTGGAATTTCAATGATTTAACAAAGTAAGAAAATTTTTAAAACATTGATTAATTTTTAATAACAAAAAACTATATAACAAAGGTAATTTAAGTTAAATTGAAGAAATGTAATTTCACTAAATCAAAGCAATGTATGGTGATATTTAAAAAAATTTAGAGTTGCATAGTAATATAACCAAATCAAACTGAAAAAATTTAAGAAATTGAAATAAGTCTTTTGAGTAAGTTGCATTCCCATATACTCAAGATATTGAGTGTAACATTATTGATACCAAATCATTTATGGATCAAATGTCTCATCAAATACAAGAAATTAAAAATATTTAAAATTATTAAAAGAAACATTTCATTAGATAGAGATCAATGTCACAAGCCCAAAGACATTTGTTTCTTTTAGGTCAAACATCTTTTAGAATTATAAATACTGATAAATTAAATAAGAATATATAACCATAATCTATTATTTTATAAATAATTTAATATATGTTAAAGTGGAAAATTATAAAAATTGATGGAATATAATTTAACCAAATGAAAATATTGTTATGGCCTTTCATGTGGGATTTAGAGATAGTTGTGTTGTAATGATTATAAAAGTTAATAAAAATAAAGTATATAAAAACATGTAAAAATAAATATTTATTCTGCTAGAGTTTATTAAGATGAGTCAAATAATATTTAATTCATCTCGATTGAGCATTGTTTGAAATTTCCATGAATTGATAGATTAAACAAAAGAATAAATAAAAAATTATTCTTTTAATAATTAGTAAATCTGTTAAAATTAAAATGAGATAGTTTTATCCAATGTTATATAACAATGCCAATGTGATGTCATATATCAAAGTGTTTTTCAATGATACTAAGGAGAATAATTGTAACATCCTTAATCATTGAAGCTAATAGAAAATAAAATGTCACATAGAGCATGTAAAAATAATAAATTTAAATGATTAAAAATAAAAATTAATATTTACCTAGAGAGAGATTATCATTATTTGTAAAATGTGTTTTGTTCATTTTTGTTAGACATCATTCATAAAGAAAAGTAAATTATTATTTTAATATTAACTAAGTCAATATTTCATCTAAGATGAGATAAATTGTTGCAATGTAATTAAACAATTCAAATAAACATTAAATTCACAAGGGGTGGATTTAGAGTATCATATTAATGAACAATTGCTCTTGGAGTGACAAAATAAGGCTTTGCTAATCTTATAACGAAATAGTGAACATGAACAATGAAAATTTGACCAAATTTATTTATGTGCAATCTGTAGTTCAATAGAAATACATTTTCACAAAGAAATTGTCCAAGGATAATTGTTGTTCGTTCCTCTTTCCAATAATCGTGAAGGAGAAATCACCAATACAAATGGAATGAATTCCTAATGATGTTATTGCATGGACCAGGATTATAAATCCTATTATTTTCATCTAAGAAATAGTAACAAATATTTTAAGAAATAAGAGAAATTGCACATACAAGCTGCATAGTAAGAAACTAAAGAAATTAAGCGCAACTTCCTTGGACATTAGATAAGGTGTGAAGAAAAATACCTCATAAGGTAACCGAAAATTTTAAGAAAAAAATATTTAATAATAAAAAATAAATTATTAATTAGATAAAGCTGATAATAATGACTCTAACATAATTTTTTTCCTTAATTATCCTTGCAAGAAAATAATGTAAATTACCATGTTAATAATCATAGATAATAAAAACTATTATTCTAATAATAAAAAGATATATATTAATGATATAATGAAATCAATGTAATATAATAAAACTTAATTGTTGTATCTACTACATAAAAGGAGAATTAGTGTTTCATAATAATATAATTTTTTAAAAGAGAGAATTTTGAAGAAATAAGTTAAAGTTTCCAATGAAGTTGGTCAAATGTAACATCCTTGATGTTTTAAAAATTAAAGTCAAAATGATTCATAAAGCCTATCAAAGCCTATCAAATACATAAGAAAAATTAATAAAAATATATAAAAAAGAATATCAAATTAGATAAAATTGGTTAGGACTAGTATAGTAATGCTTTCATCATTTTTTGATAAAAAATATCTAGAATTTCTATGTATTACCAAATTAAATAAGCATAAATAATAGTAGTATATTATTTTAAATTAAGTAATATGTATTGTAGTTAAAAAGGGATAATTTTAGAAAGTGTAATAAAACAAAATAAAATTGATGTAAATGTCATACTAAATTATACTTAGAGTTTTGTAATATTATAATCTAATTAATGGAAAACATTTCAAGAAATTTGATAAATTATACTTGAATGTTGCATTGAGAAATACTAAAGAAATCGAGTGTAACATCCTCCGTCGTGAAACATTGTACAAATAAAATTGATTTGTAAAAAATGCTAAATTCATAAAAAAGAACCTCTAGATGAGCCAAGCAGCAATTGCTTCATCATGATTGAGACTCATTTGAAACTTTATAAATTAGAAAAAGAAATATGGATAAATAGAAAAATTATTATTTTAGTAATACAAAAAATATATTGAAGGTGAAATTTGATTATTATAACAATTGTAATACAATCAAATCAAAGCGATATAAAGCTCACATTAGAGGAGAACCAAAGTTTCATAATAACATAACCATATTAAAGAAAAAATTTTAAACAATAAGATAAATTATAAATAAAAATTGAATTCCAAGAAACTTAGGAGTGCTAGTGTAACCTTGATCATCAAATTAATTATGAATCAAAATGTCTTATAAAATAAGTGAAATTTATAAAAAAGTATATTTTTAAAAATATAAAAAAATGAATATTTAATTTGATTGAGGCTATTTAGACATGCCTAGTGACATTTACTTAGTCCAAATTAGCCGATGTTTGGACTTATTTCATATTAACAAAGTAAGTAAGCATAAATAATGATAAGTATTTATTTAAATACAAAATAAATATATCTTAAAATTGAAATAAGAAATTTGATGTAATGTAAAATAACAAAACAATATTGACGTAAAGTCATGATTTAAGGTTAGATATGAATATATGAAAATCAAAGTGGAAATTTTAATGAAATGACATACATTGTTCCAAAAGGTTGCTTTCCGAAATACTAAAGAGAAGGAGGGTAATATGATTGATCATGAAGTTTATACGAATAAAAAATATCTTATAAAATAAGACAAAATGATAGAAATTAAATTATTTAAAATTTTAGAAATAAATAACTAATTTGATAAAGTCCATCGAGAGGAATCTAATGAACTTACTATCATTTAAATCATAGCTAATCTAAAATTAAAAATAATTACAAAATTAAATAACCCTAAATTATAATAAATTAGTTTTTTAATTTAAAAAAAAATATATATTAACATAAAAATAATATAAATTGAAGAACTGTTACATAACTAAATCAAAGCAATGTAAAAGATAGATGAGAAGATAATTGGAGATCCCAATTATTATAATAAGATCAAAGAAAAATATTTAAAATAAGAAAAATTACACAAAAATGTTGCATTTGAACAAACAAGGGAAAACGAGTTTCACATCAAGGACTTTGAAAGAAGGTTTGAATCAAAAGACCTCATAATACATGCAAAAAGCATTAAACATTAAAATATTAAAAAATATAAAGATTAATTTTGAAATGCATAGATGTCATTGAGGTGAATCCAACAATGTTAGCTTCATCTCAACTAGAACTCATTTGGATTTACTATGAATTACCATATTAAATGAGCATAAGTTGAACCAATGTAGTGTAACAAAATAAAATTTATTAAAAGTCACTCGAGAATAAATTTGGAGTTATATATTAATATAATACAATCGATGCAAAACAATTTGTTGAAATGTTATAAATTATACTAAAAACATCTATTCCATGATATTAAGGATATCATGGGTTAATCTTTGATCACCCAAAATGTATGAATTAAAATGTCTCATAAAACTTGTCTAAATCAAACCTCGTTAAAAATTAAAACAAATCACAAAAAAAAAATAATCATAAATAATAATAAACTATTATTTTAATTTTATGTAAATATACATAAAATTAAAGTCAAATAAATTAAACTAATGTAAGTAAAACAAATAAAATCGATATAAAAGTCAGAAGTGAGTAGATTTAGAGCTACATATTAGTATGACAAAATTAAAGCTAATACTTTAAAGAAATGAGATAAATTATGTAAAAGTTTTGATATAATGATACCATGAAAATGTTGGGTAAATTCCCCATCATAAATTTTGGTACAAATTAAAAATATCATAAAACATTTCAAAATTAAAGAAAATAAAATATTAAATATGTAAAAATTAATATTTCATTCAATAGAGTTTATTGAGATAGGTTTGAAATTTAAACAAATTACAAAATAAATATTCATAAATAATAAAAAATTAATATTATTTTTTGTTAATATATATTTAAAAAACTTAAATGATTTTAATTAAAGCAACATAATTTAATGAAATAAAAGTGATGTAAATGTCACACGAGAAGATATTTAGATTATATAGTAATATAAGCCAATTAAAGTAAAAAACTTTAAGAATATTGATAAATTATATAAGAAAGTTGTATTCAACTATACAAAAGAGATCAAATGCAAACCTATTAGGAATTGAAATACATCAGAAAGCATGTAAACATATTTTGTCTCTATCAAACGTTGATAGGAAATCTTATGAATTTTAAAATTAAATAACTAAATATAATAAAAAAATATTATTTTAATTTATGTTAATATGTATTAAATATGATATATGACAAGTGAAAGTTGTATATTATAATTTATTCTAATTAATTACAACAAAAACTTTGGAAGAAATAAGATAAAGTTTTGGCAAAAATGCATTCCAAGATATATAGAAGATAGAATGTAATACCCTTAATCATATAATATGGTGCAAATCAAAATATGTTATAAAGAATTGTGATGGCCTAAAAAATGAAATACTTAAAAATAGAAAAAAATGAATGTTTACTTTGGAAGGGCACATCAAAATGAGTCCAACGATGTTTGTTTCATCTCGACTGGACCTCTTAGAAATTGGTATGAATTAGAAAATTTAATAAGTGTATTGATAATAAATTATTATTTTTGTATTAAGTAAATATATAATAAATTTAAAATGAGATAAATTAAAGAGGCATATTACAACAAAATCAGAAAATAATACAGGCCACATGATAGGAGAATATAGTTGCATAGCAATATATACAAACCATGTGAAAATATTTGAAGAAATGAGATAATGTTTTTCAAATCTTATAATACAAGATACTTTGAAGATCAAGTATGCCATCGTTGACCATAAAAATAATTATGAATCAAAATGGCTCATAAAAAATGTTGATGCCAAATTAAATAAAATATTTAAAAATTAATATTTAATTTGATATAGTTCATTTAAATGATTCTAACAACATTTGTTTTGTCTCTATTTAAACTATTTAGGAATTATTATAAATCATTAAAGTAAATAAGCAAAAATAATAAAAAATATTATGTAAATAAATTTTAAAAAAATAATGAGATAATTGAAGCATTATAATATAATGAAATAGAACTGATATAAAGTCATAAGAGATGGCAATTAGGACTTCATAGTAATATCACCAAATTAAATCAAATAACATAAGCAATTGAAATAAACTATATATGAAAGTTACATTCGGAGATACTAAGGAGATCAAATGTGACATCCTTGATCACGAAATTAGGTACTAATAAAAAAAACTAAAAAAACATGCCAAATCTAGTTAATTTTTTTTATTTCTATAGAGATTAATATTAAATTAGTTAGAGCTATCAAATAAGAGTTTAATGGCGTTTGTGTCACGTAAGTGAAAGTTTATTCAAAATTTTTGAATTACAATAACAAATAAGTATAAATAAAGATAAATTAATATTTAAATGTTAAATAAACATATATAAATTAGAAAAAAGATAAATGGATATAATATAATATTACAAAATAAAATGGATGTTAGGGTTACATAAAAGTAGATTTAGTGTAATATATTAGTACAATCATATTAAAACAAAAAACCTAAAGAATGTAATAAATTATATGACAAACTTGCATTCTAAAAGAGTAAAGAGATTCACTATAACATCATAGATCTTCAATTTAGGTATGAATAAAAGATTTTCATAAAACTTATTGAAATATTAAAAATAAAAATAATTCAAAATGTAGAAATGAGTATTTAATTCGATATAGTTGGTTAAGAAGTGTCTAATAACTTTTTTCATCTCAAATTGATCTTACATGGAATTCATGTCAAAGAGATATAAGGATTAGTGTAGAAGAGAATAAGGGTTTTATAGTATTATAATCAAATCAAGGATATAAAAAAATTAGAGTTCAACTACATAAGAAAATATGTTGCAAGATATCTACAAAAAGAAGTGCAACATCCTTGATTGTCAAATTAGCAATAAATCAAAATGCATATAAGGCAAGCCAAAATCATAGAAAATAAAATATTTAATAATATATAAATAAGTATTGAATTATATAGAGATCAATGACAATTGTTTCATATTCATTTGATCTTATTATAAATTATTATGCCTATAAAATTAAATATGAAAAAATAACAAAAAGTTGAAAAAAATTATTATGCCTATAAAATTATATAGAAAGGAATATTTAACTAGATAGAGCTCGTTGAAAAAAGTTGAATAATATTTGTTTCATTTCTATTATTTCTTATTTTGATTATTTTCATTTAAAAAAATTAAAAAAACATAAATAGTAATAAATTATATGTTTAATATTAAGCAAAACATATTAGAACTAAAATTAGATAAATTAAATCAGTATTATACAAAGAAGAAATGTGTTTTAAATTTGACAAGTGAGAAGAATTAGAGTTTCCTGAAATTTAATGAATTAAATTAAAAAAACTTCACGAAATGAGACAAATTATTTGGAAAGTTGCATTTGAAAATGTTAAGTCGTTCAAGTTTAACATCATTTATAATTAAATTTTGAATAAATCAAAATGAATTACAAAACATGCCAATAAAGTAAAAACCAATTTAAAATAATTTAAAATGAATATTTGATTAGATAGAGCTAACATAAATGAGTCCAACAATAGTTGTTTCATCTTGATTAGAACTCAATTAACATTAATATGAATTACCAAAGTAAATAAGAAGAAATTCTAACAAAATGTTACTTAAATATTAAATAAATATAAATTAATGCTAAAGTTTGACGAATTAAAATAATATAATATAATAAATTTGAAGTGATGTAAAAGATGAAAAATTTGTACATGCATAATATCATTATCAAATCAATTAAAAAGATTTGAAGAAAAGAAATGAATTGTGTGAGAGTGGTTCATTCCAAAGTACAAAGCAGATGAATGGTAGCATCCTTAACTATAAAACTAGACATGAATCAAAATACCTTGTAAGATCTATCAAAACTATAGAAAAGAAAATAATGAAAATATTAAAATGAACATTTAATTAGATAATGCTGGCTGAGACAAGTGTTAAGATGTTTATGTTGTCATGATTGTTTCTTATTCAAAATTACTACAAAATACCAAAATAAAAAAAGGAAAATTAACAATAAATTTAAATTTAAAAATTTAGTAAATATATTTTATAACAAAGATGAGATAACCTAATAAATGTAATATATCAAAATCAAAGCTATGCAAAAATCACATCAGAAAAGATTTCAAATTACATAGTAATTAAACCAAGTGAAATAAAAAATTTGAAAAAAAATAAGATAAATTATAAAAAGTCCCTTTCTAATATTCTTCATGACTAAATCTAGTACCAGTTGAAATGTCTCATAAAATATACCAAAAGTTAAAAGTAAAAATTTTTAAAAATATAAAAAAGAACATTTAATTGAAAAAAGCTCTTGAAGATGAGACCAACGAAAAGTTTTTTGTGTCATTCAAACCACACTCGGAATTTCTATGAAATTCCATATTAAAAAATTAAATAATAACGAACTTTTGTTATAATGTAATGCAAAAATATACTAGAGCTTAGCTAGGACAAGTTGTGCAAATGTAATATGATTAATTAACATGACATAAAAGTGCATTAAGTCAAATTCAATTACATAATAATAAAATTAAAAAAGTGAAAATATCAAAGAAATAAAATAAATTGTCTTAGATAAAGGCATTCCAAGATACTAAGTAGATAAAGTGTAACAACCTTAATTTTCAAATTTGGAACAAATCAAATTTCTCATGAAAAAGGTTGCCAATCACAGCAATGTAAAGGTCACAAAAAAGGCTACAAATCACATAGTAATATAAATAAATCATTACAAACAACTGAATAGATGAGAACATTATATAACAAAATGCATTTTAAGAAGATAAAGAAATCGAGCATACTATTTTCTTTTATTAAATTTGTTACAAAAAATGATTCATAAAGCATAGTAGAATTCAAGAGAATAAAAAATTTAAAAACATAGAAAAAAATATTTAATTAGATAGAGCTCATACGAATAGGCATAATGACCTCATTAAAAATTACTATGAAATCTACAATTATGTTAGCATAAATAATAAATTATTACTTTAATATCCATTAGAAATACATTAAAGCTAAAGAAAGATAAATTGAAGAAATGTAACAAAAGAAAACCAAAGTAATGTGAAGTTCTTAAGAGTGGAAATTTAAAGTTACATAGAAATATAACCAAATCAAAGCAAAATATTTGGACAAATGTGATAAATTATACAAGAAACATGCTCTCCAACATACTAAAAAGACGAAAGATTACATACACGACTGCTAAATAAGTTACAAATCAAAATGTCTAATAAAAGATTCCAAAAAATAGAATTTTCAAAAATAAGAAAATCAATACTTAATTATAATAAAGCTCATTAATTGGACTTTATTTGGATTTTTTATAAATAAAAATAATCATAAATAAAAAGAAAGTACTATTCGACTATTAAGTAAGTAGATATTAAAGTTGAAAAAAGATAAATTTTACTAGTCACTTGAAAGGGGATTTAGAGTTACAAAGTAATATAACTAAATCAGACAAAAAATTTAAAAAAATGTGATAATTTGTACTTGAATGCTTAGTTACAAAATCCTAAGTATATCTATTGTAATATTATTGATTATCAAATATGGTGTGAATTGAAATATCTCATAAAGCTACCAAAAACATAGAAAATAAAAGTTTTATAAAAGAAAAAATTAACTTTTAATTAGAGGAAGCTTGTTAAGACAAAACCAATGACACTTCTTCAATCTAAATCAAACCTCATTTGGAATTTCAATGATTTAACAAAGTAAGAAAATTTTTAAAACATTGATTAATTTTTAATAACAAAAAACTATATAACAAAGGTAATTTAAGTTAAATTGAAGAAATGTAATTTCACTAAATCAAAGCAATGTATGGTGACATTTAAAAAAATTTAGAGTTGCATAGTAATATAACCAAATCAAACTGAAAAAATTTAAGAAATTGAAATAAGTCTTTTGAGTAAGTTGCATTCCCATATACTCAAGATATTGAGTGTAACATTATTGATACCAAATCATTTATGGATCAAATGTCTCATCAAATACAAGAAATTAAAAATATTTAAAATTATTAAAAGAAACATTTCATTAGATAGAGATCAATGTCACAAGCCCAAAGACATTTGTTTCTTTTAGGTCAAACATCTTTTAGAATTATAAATACTGATAAATTAAATAAGAATATATAACCATAATCTATTATTTTATAAATAATTTAATATATGTTAAAGTGGAAAATTATAAAAATTGATGGAATATAATTTAACCAAATGAAAATATTGTTATGGCCTTTCATGTGGGATTTAGAGATAGTTGTGTTGTAATGATTATAAAAGTTAATAAAAATAAAGTATATAAAAACATGTAAAAATAAATATTTATTCTGCTAGAGTTTATTAAGATGAGTCAAATAATATTTAATTCATCTCGATTGAGCATTGTTTGAAATTTCCATGAATTGATAGATTAAACAAAAGAATAAATAAAAAATTATGCTTTTAATAATTAGTAAATCTGTTAAAATTAAAATGAGATAGTTTTATCCAATGTTATATAACAATGCCAATGTGATGTCATATATCAAAGTGTTTTTCAATGATACTAAGGAGAATAATTGTAACATCCTTAATCATTGAAGCTAATAGAAAATAAAATGTCACATAGAGCATGTAATAATAATAAATTTAAATGATTAAAAATAAAAATTAATATTTACCTAGAGAGAGATTATCATTATTTGTAAAATGTGTTTTGTTCATTTTTGTTAGACATCATTCATAAAGAAAAGTAAATTATTATTTTAATATTAACTAAGTCAATATTACATCTAAGATGAGATAAATTGTTGCAATGTAATTAAACAATTCAAATAAACATTAAATTCACAAGGGGTGGATTTAGAGTATCATATTAATGAACAATTGCTCTTGGAGTGACAAAATAAGGCTTTGCTAATCTTATAACGAAATAGTGAACATGAACAATGAAAATTTGACCAAATTTATTTATGTGCAATCTGTAGTTCAATAGAAATACATTTTCACAAAGAAATTGTCCAAGGATAATTGTTGTTCGTTCCTCTTTCCAATAATCGTGAAGGAGAAATCACCAACACAAATGGAATGAATTCCTAATGATGTTATTGCATGGACCAGGATTATAAATCCTATTATTTTCATCTAAGAAATAGTAAAAAAAATTTTAAGAAATAAGAGAAATTGCACATACAAGCTGCATAGTAAGAAACTAAAGAAATTGAGCGCAACTTCCTTGGACATTAGATAAGGTGTGAAGAAAAATACCTCATAAGGTAACCGAAAATTTTAAGAAAAAAATATTTAATAATAAAAAATAAATTATTAATTAGATAAAGCTGATAATAATGACTCTAACATAATTTTTTTTCCTTAATTATCCTTGCAAGAAAATAATGTAAATTACCATGTTAATAATCATAGATAATAAAAACTATTATTCTAATAATAAAAAGATATATATTAATGATATAATGAAATCAATGTAATATAATAAAACTTAATTGTTGTATCTACTACATAAAAGGAGAATTAGTGTTTCATAATAATATAATTTTTTAAAAGAGAGAATTTTGAAGAAATAAGATAAAGTTTCCAATGAAGTTGGTGAAATGTAACATCCTTGATGTTTTAAAAATTAAAATCAAAATGATTCATAAAGCCTATCAAAGCCTATCAAATACATAAGAAAAATTAATAAAAAAATATAAAAAGAATATCAAATTAGATAAAATTTGTTAGGACTAGTATAGTAATGCTTTCATCATTTTTTGATAAAAAATATCTAGAATTTCTATGTATTACCAAATTAAATAAGCATAAAAATTAGTAGTATATTATTTTAAATTAAGTAATATGTATTGTAGTTAAAAAGGGATAATTTTAGAAAGTGTAATAAAACAAAATAAAATTGATGTAAATGTCATACTAAATTATACTTAGAGTTTTGTAGTATTATAATCTAATTAATGGAAAACATTTCAAGAAATTTGATAAATTATACTTGAATGTTGCATTGAGAAATACTAAAGAAATCGAGTGTAACATCCTCCGTCATGAAACATTGTACAAATAAAATTGATTTGTAAAAAATGCTAAATTCATAAAAAAGAACCTCTAGATGAGCCAAGCAGCAATTGCTTCATCTCGATTGAGACTCATTTGAAACTTTATAAATTAGAAAAAAAATATGGATAAATAGAAAAATTATTATTTTAGTAATACAAAAAATATATTGAAGGTGAAATTTGATTATTATAACAATTGTAATACAATCAAATCAAAGCGATATAAAGCTCACATTAGAGGAGAACCAAAGTTTCATAATAACATAACCATATTAAAGAAAAAATTTTAAACAATAAGATAAATTGTAAATAAAAATTGAATTCCAAGAAACTTAGGGGACCTAGTGTAACCTTGATCATCAAATTAATTATGAATCAAAATGTCTTATAAAATAAGTGAAATTTATAAAAAAGTATATTTTTAAAAATATAAAAAAATGAATATTTAATTTGATTGAGGCTATTTAGACATGCCTAGTGACATTTACTTAGTCCAAATTAGCCGATGTTTGGACTTATTTCATATTAACAAAGTAAGTAAGCATAAATAATGATAAGTATTTATTTAAATACAAAATAAATATATCTTAAAATTGAAATAAGAAATTTGATGTAATGTAAAATAACAAAACAATATTGATGTAAAGTCATGATTTAAGGTTAGATATGAATATATGAAAATCAAAGTGGAAATTTTAATGAAATGACATACATTGTTCCAAAAGGTTGCTTTCCAAAATACTAAAGAGAAGGAGGGTAATATGATTGATCATGAAGTTTATACGAATAAAAAATATCTTATAAAATAAGACAAAATGATAGAAATTAAATTATTTAAAATTTTAGAAATAAATAACTAATTTGATAAAGTCCATCGAGAGGAATCTAATGAACTTACTATCCTTTAAATCATAGCTAATCTAAAATTAAAAATAATTACAAAATTAAATAACCCTAAATTATAATAAATTAGTTTTTTAATTTTAAAAAAATATATATTAACAGAAAAATAATATAAATTGAAGAACTGTTACATAACTAAATCAAAGCAATGTAAAAGTTAGATGAGAAGATAATTGGAGATCTACATTATTATAATAAGATCAAAGAAAAATATTTAAAATAAGAAAAATTACACAAAAATGTTGCATTTGAACAAACAAGGGAAAACGAGTTTCACATCAAGGACTTTGAAAGAAGGTTTGAATCAAAAGACCTCATAATACATGCAAAAAGCATTAAACATTAAAATATTAAAAAATATAAAGATTAATTTTGAAATGCATAGATGTCATTGAGGTGAATCCAACAATGTTAGCTTCATCTCAACTAGAACTCATTTGGATTTACTATGAATTACCATATTAAATGAGCATAAGTGGAACCAATGTAGTGTAACAAAATAAAATTTATTAAAAGTCACTCGAGAATAAATTTGGAGTTATATATTAATATAATACAATCGATGCAAAACAATTTGTTGAAATGTTATAAATTATACTAAAAACATCTATTCCATGATATTAAGGATATCATGGGTTAATCTTTGATCACCCAAAATGTATGAATTAAAATGTCTCATAAAACTTGTCTAAATCAAACCTCGTTAAAAATTAAAACAAATCACCAAAAAAAAATAATCATGAATAATAATAAACTATTATTTTAATTTTATGTAAATATACATAAAATTAAAGTCAAATAAATTAAACTAATGTAAGTAAAACAAATAAAATCGATATAAAAGTCAGAAGTGAGTAGATTTAGAGCTACATATTAGTATGACAAAATTAAAGCTAATACTTTAAAGAAATGAGATAAATTATGTAAAAGTTTTGATATAATGATACCATGAAAATGTTGGGTAAATTCCCCATCATAAAATTTGGTACAAATTAAAAATATCATAAAACATTTCAAAATTAAAGAAAATAAAATATTAAATATGTAAAAATTAATATTTCATTCAATAGAGTTTATTGAGACAGGTTTGAAATTTAAACAAATTACAAAATAAATATTCATAAATAATAAAAAATTAATATTATTTTTTGTCAATATATATTTAAAAAACTTAAATGATTTTAATTAAAGCAACATAATTTAATGAAATAAAAGTGATGTAAATGTCACACGAGAAGATATTTAGATTATATAGTAATATAAGCCAATTAAAGTAAAAAACTATAAGAATATTGATAAATTATATAAGAAAGTTGTATTCAACTATACAAGAGAGATCAAATGCAAACCTATTAGGAATTGAAATACATCAGAAAGCATGTAAACATATTTTGTCTCTATCAAACGTTGATAGGAAATCTTATGACTTTTAAAATTAAATAACTAAATATAATAAAAAAATATTATTTTAATTTATGTTAATATGTATTAAATATGATATATGACAAGTGAAAGTTGTATATTATAATTTATTCTAATTAATTACAACAAAAACTTTGGAAGAAATAAGATAAAGTTTTGGCAAAAATGAATTCCAAGATATATAGAAGATAGAATGTAATACCCTTAATCATATAATATGGTGCAAATCAAAATATGTTATAAAGAATTGTGATGGCCTAAAAAATGAAATACTTAAAAATAGAAAAAAATGAATGTTTACTTTGGAAGGGCACATCAAAATGAGTCCAACGATGTTTGTTTCATCTCGACTGGACCTCTTAGAAATTGGTATGAATTAGAAAATTTAATAAGTATAATGATAATAAATTATTATTTTTGTATTAAGTAAATATATAATAAATTTAAAATGAGATAAATTAAAGAGGCATATTACAACAAAATAAGAAAATAATACAAGCCACATGATAGGAGAATATAGTTGCATAGCAATATATACAAACCATGTGAAAATATTTGAAGAAATGAGATAATGTTTTTCAAATCTTATAATACAAGATACTTTGAAGATCAAGTATGCCATCGTTGACCATAAAATTAATTATGAATCAAAATGGCTCATAAAAAATGTTGATGCCAAATTAAATAAAATATTTAAAAATTAATATTTAATTTGATATAGTTCATTTAAATGATTCTAACAACATTTGTTTTGTCTCTATTTAAACTATTTAGGAATTATTATAAATCATTAAAGTAAATAAGCAAAAATAATAAAAAATATTATGTAAATAAATTTTAAAAAAATAATGAGATAATTGAAGCATTATAATATAATGAAATAGAACTGATATAAAGTCATAAGAGATGGCAATTAGGACTTCATAGTAATATCACCAAATTAAATCAAATAACATAAGCAATTGAAATAAACTATATATGAAAGTTACATTCGGAGATACTAAGGAGATCAAATGTGACATCCTTGATCACGAAATTAGGTACTAATAAAAAAAACTAAAAAAACATGCCAAATCTAGTTAATTTTTTTTATTTCTATAGAGATTAATATTAAATTAGTTAGAGCTATCAAATAAGAGTTTAATGGCGTTTGTGTCACGTAAGTGAAAGTTTATTCAAAATTTTTGAATTACAATAACAAATAAGTATAAATAAAGATAAATTAATATTTAAATGTTAAATAAACATATATAAATTAGAAAAAAGATAAATGGATATAATATAATATTACAAAATAAAATGGATGTTAGGGTTACATAAGAGTAGATTTAGTGTAATATATTAGTACAATCATATTAAAACAAAAAACCTAAAGAATGTAATAAATTATATGACAAACTTGCATTCTAAAAGAGTAAAGAGATTCACTATAACATCATAGATCTTCAATTTAGGTATGAATAAAAGATTTTCATAAAACTTATTGAAATATTAAAAATAAAAATAATTCAAAATGTAGAAATGAGTATTTAATTCGATATAGTTGGTTAAGAAGTGTCTAATAACTTTTTTCATCTCAAATTGATCTTACATGGAATTCATGTCAAAGAGATATAAGGATTAGTGTAGAAGAGAATAAGGGTTTTATAGTATTATAATCAAATCAAGGATATAAAAAAATTAGAGTTCAACTACATAAGAAAATATGTTGCAAGATATCTACAAAAAGAAGTGCAACATCCTTGATTGTCAAATTAGCAATAAATCAAAATGCATATAAGGCAAGCCAAAATCATAGAAAATAAAATATTTAATAATATATAAATAAGTATTAAATTATATAGAGATCAATGACAATTGTTTCATATTCACTTGATCTTATTATAAATTATTATGCCTATAAAATTAAATATGAAAAAATAACAAAAAGTTGAAAAAAATTATTATGCCTATAAAATTATATAGAAAGGAATATTTAACTAGATAGAGCTCGTTGAAAAAAGTTGAATAACATTTGTTTCATTTCTATTATTTCTTATTTTGATTATTTTCATTTAAAAAAATTAAAAAAACATAAATAGTAATAAATTATATGTTTAATATTAAGCAAAACATATTAGAACTAAAATTAGATAAATTAAATCAGTATTATACAAAGAAGAAATGTGTTTTAAATTTGACAAGTGAGAAGAATTAGAGTTTCCTGAAATTTAATGAATTAAATTAAAAAAACTTCACGAAATGAGACAAATTATTTGGAAAGTTGCATTTGAAAATGTTAAGTCGTTCAAGTTTAACATCATTTATAATGAAATTTTGAATAAATCAAAATGAATTACAAAACATGCCAATAAAGTAAAAACCAATTTAAAATAATTTAAAATGAATATTTGATTAGATAGAGCTAACATAAATGAGTCCAACAATAGTTGTTTCATCTTGATTAGAACTCAATTAACATTAATATGAATTACCAAAGTAAATAAGAAGAAATTCTAACAAAATGTTACTTAAATATTAAATAAATATAAATTAATGCTAAAGTTTGACGAATTAAAATAATATAATATAATAAATTTGAAGTGATGTAAAAGATGAAAAATTTGTACATGCATAATATCATTATCAAATCAATTAAAAAGATTTGAAGAAAAGAAATGAATTGTGTGAGAGTGGTTCATTCCAAAGTACAAAGCAGATGAATGGTAGCATCCTTAACTATAAAACTAGACATGAATCAAAATACCTTGTAAGATCTATCAAAACTATAGAAAAGAAAATAATGAAAATATTAAAATGAACATTTAATTAGATAATGCTGGCTGAGACAAGTGTTAAGATGTTTATGTTGTCATGATTGTTTCTTATTCAAAATTACTACAAAATACCAAAATAAAAAAAGGAAAATTAACAATAAATTTAAATTTAAAAATTTAGTAAATATATTTTATAACAAAGATGAGATAACCTAATAAATGTAATATATCAAAATCAAAGCTATGCAAAAATCACATCAGAAAAGATTTCAAATTACATAGTAATTAAACCAAGTGAAATAAAAAATTTAAAAAAAAATAAGATAAATTATAAAAAGTCCCTTTCTAATATTCTTCATGACTAAATCTAGTACCAGTTGAAATGTCTCATAAAATATACCAAAAGTTAAAAGTAAAAATTTTTAAAAATATAAAAAAGAACATTTAATTGAAAAAAGCTCTTGAAGATGAGACCAACGAAAAGTTTTTTGTGTCATTCAAACCACACTCGGAATTTCTATGAAATTCCATATTAAAAAATTAAATAATAACGAACTTTTGTTATAATGTAATGCAAAAATATACTAGAGCTTAGCTAGGACAAGTTGTGCAAATGTAATATGATTAATTAACATGACATAAAAGTGCATTAAGTCAAATTCAATTACATAATAATAAAATTAAAAAAGTGAAAATATCAAAGAAATAAAATAAATTGTCTTAGATAAAGGCATTCCAAGATACTAAGTAGATAAAGTGTAACAACCTTAATTTTCAAATTTGGAACAAATCAAATTTCTCATGAAAAAGGTTGCCAATCACAGCAATGTAAAGGTCACAAAAAAGGCTACAAATCACATAGTAATATAAATAAATCATTACAAACAACTGAATAGATGAGAACATTATATAACAAAATGCATTTTAAGAAGATAAAGAAATCGAGCATACTATTTTCTTTTATTAAATTTGTTACAAAAAATGATTCATAAAGCATAGTAGAATTCAAGAGAATAAAAAATTTAAAAACATAGAAAAAAATATTTAATTAGATAGAGCTCATACGAATAGGCATAATGACCTCATTAAAAATTACTATGAAATCTACAATTATGTTAGCATAAATAATAAATTATTACTTTAATATCCATTAGAAATACATTAAAGCTAAAGAAAGATAAATTGAAGAAATGTAACAAAAGAAAACCAAAGTAATGTGAAGTTCTTAAGAGTGGAAATTTAAAGTTACATAGAAATATAACCAAATCAAAGCAAAATATTTGGACAAATGTGATAAATTATACAAGAAACATGCTCTCCAACATACTAAAAAGACGAAAGATTACATACACGACTGCTAAATAAGTTACAAATCAAAATGTCTAATAAAAGATTCCAAAAAATAGAATTTTCAAAAATAAGAAAATCAATACTTAATTATAATAAAGCTCATTAATTGGACTTTATTTGGATTTTTTATAAATAAAAATAATCATAAATAAAAAGAAAGTACTATTCGACTATTAAGTAAGTAGATATTAAAGTTGAAAAAAGATAAATTTTACTAGTCACTTGAAAGGGGATTTAGAGTTACAAAGTAATATAACTAAATCAGACAAAAAATTTAAAAAAATATGATAATTTGTACTTGAATGCTCAGTTACAAAATCCTAAGTATATCTATTGTAATATTATTGATTATCAAATATGGTGTGAATTGAAATATCTCATAAAGCTACCAAAAACATAGAAAATAAAAGTTTTATAAAAGAAAAAATTAACTTTTAATTAGAGGAAGCTTGTTAAGACAAAACCAATGACACTTCTTCAATCTAAATCAAACCTCATTTGGAATTTCAATGATTTAACAAAGTAAGAAAATTTTTAAAACATTGATTAATTTTTAATAACAAAAAACTATATAACAAAGGTAATTTAAGTTAAATTGAAGAAATGTAATTTCACTAAATCAAAGCAATGTATGGTGACATTTAAAAAAATTTAGAGTTGCATAGTAATATAACCAAATCAAACTGAAAAAATTTAAGAAATTGAAATAAGTCTTTTGAGTAAGTTGCATTCCCATATACTCAAGATATTGAGTGTAACATTATTGATACCAAATCATTTATGGATCAAATGTCTCATCAAATACAAGAAATTAAAAATATTTAAAATTATTAAAAGAAACATTTCATTAGATAGAGATCAATGTCACAAGCCCAAAGACATTTGTTTCTTTTAGGTCAAACATCTTTTAGAATTATAAATACTGATAAATTAAATAAGAATATATAACCATAATCTATTATTTTATAAATAATTTAATATATGTTAAAGTGGAAAATTATAAAAATTGATGGAATATAATTTAACCAAATGAAAATATTGTTATGGCCTTTCATGTGGGATTTAGAGATAGTTGTGTTGTAATGATTATAAAAGTTAATAAAAATAAAGTATATAAAAACATGTAAAAATAAATATTTATTCTGCTAGAGTTTATTAAGATGAGTCAAATAATATTTAATTCATCTCGATTGAGCATTGTTTGAAATTTCCATGAATTGATAGATTAAACAAAAGAATAAATAAAAAATTATGCTTTTAATAATTAGTAAATCTGTTAAAATTAAAATGAGATAGTTTTATCCAATGTTATATAACAATGCCAATGTGATGTCATATATCAAAGTGTTTTTCAATGATACTAAGGAGAATAATTGTAACATCCTTAATCATTGAAGCTAATAGAAAATAAAATGTCACATAGAGCATGTAATAATAATAAATTTAAATGATTAAAAATAAAAATTAATATTTACCTAGAGAGAGATTATCATTATTTGTAAAATGTGTTTTGTTCATTTTTGTTAGACATCATTCATAAAGAAAAGTAAATTATTATTTTAATATTAACTAAGTCAATATTACATCTAAGATGAGATAAATTGTTGCAATGTAATTAAACAATTCAAATAAACATTAAATTCACAAGGGGTGGATTTAGAGTATCATATTAATGAACAATTGCTCTTGGAGTGACAAAATAAGGCTTTGCTAATCTTATAACGAAATAGTGAACATGAACAATGAAAATTTGACCAAATTTATTTATGTGCAATCTGTAGTTCAATAGAAATACATTTTCACAAAGAAATTGTCCAAGGATAATTGTTGTTCGTTCCTCTTTCCAATAATCGTGAAGGAGAAATCACCAACACAAATGGAATGAATTCCTAATGATGTTATTGCATGGACCAGGATTATAAATCCTATTATTTTCATCTAAGAAATAGTAAAAAAAATTTTAAGAAATAAGAGAAATTGCACATACAAGCTGCATAGTAAGAAACTAAAGAAATTGAGCGCAACTTCCTTGGACATTAGATAAGGTGTGAAGAAAAATACCTCATAAGGTAACCGAAAATTTTAAGAAAAAAATATTTAATAATAAAAAATAAATTATTAATTAGATAAAGCTGATAATAATGACTCTAACATAATTTTTTTTCCTTAATTATCCTTGCAAGAAAATAATGTAAATTACCATGTTAATAATCATAGATAATAAAAACTATTATTCTAATAATAAAAAGATATATATTAATGATATAATGAAATCAATGTAATATAATAAAACTTAATTGTTGTATCTACTACATAAAAGGAGAATTAGTGTTTCATAATAATATAATTTTTTAAAAGAGAGAATTTTGAAGAAATAAGATAAAGTTTCCAATGAAGTTGGTGAAATGTAACATCCTTGATGTTTTAAAAATTAAAATCAAAATGATTCATAAAGCCTATCAAAGCCTATCAAATACATAAGAAAAATTAATAAAAAAATATAAAAAGAATATCAAATTAGATAAAATTTGTTAGGACTAGTATAGTAATGCTTTCATCATTTTTTGATAAAAAATATCTAGAATTTCTATGTATTACCAAATTAAATAAGCATAAAAATTAGTAGTATATTATTTTAAATTAAGTAATATGTATTGTAGTTAAAAAGGGATAATTTTAGAAAGTGTAATAAAACAAAATAAAATTGATGTAAATGTCATACTAAATTATACTTAGAGTTTTGTAGTATTATAATCTAATTAATGGAAAACATTTCAAGAAATTTGATAAATTATACTTGAATGTTGCATTGAGAAATACTAAAGAAATCGAGTGTAACATCCTCCGTCATGAAACATTGTACAAATAAAATTGATTTGTAAAAAATGCTAAATTCATAAAAAAGAACCTCTAGATGAGCCAAGCAGCAATTGCTTCATCTCGATTGAGACACATTTGAAACTTTATAAATTAGAAAAAAAATATGGATAAATAGAAAAATTATTATTTTAGTAATACAAAAAATATATTGAAGGTGAAATTTGATTATTATAACAATTGTAATACAATCAAATCAAAGCGATATAAAGCTCACATTAGAGGAGAACCAAAGTTTCATAATAACATAACCATATTAAAGAAAAAATTTTAAACAATAAGATAAATTGTAAATAAAAATTGAATTCCAAGAAAATTAGGGGAGCTAGTGTAACCTTGATCATCAAATTAATTATGAATCAAAATGTCTTATAAAATAAGTGAAATTTATAAAAAAGTATATTTTTAAAAATATAAAAAAATGAATATTTAATTTGATTGAGGCTATTTAGACATGCCTAGTGACATTTACTCAGTCCAAATTAGCCGATGTTTGGACTTATTTCATATTAACAAAGTAAGTAAGCATAAATAATGATAAGTATTTATTTAAATACAAAATAAATATATCTTAAAATTGAAATAAGAAATTAGATGTAATGTAAAATAACAAAACAATATTGATGTAAAGTCATGATTTAAGGTTAGATATGAATATATGAAAATCAAAGTGGAAATTTTAATGAAATGACATACATTGTTCCAAAAGGTTGCTTTCCAAAATACTAAAGAGAAGGAGGGTAATATGATTGATCATGAAGTTTATACGAATAAAAAATATCTTATAAAATAAGACAAAATGATAGAAATTAAATTATTTAAAATTTTAGAAATAAATAACTAATTTGATAAAGTCCATCGAGAGGAATCTAATGAACTTACTATCATTTAAATCATAGCTAATCTAAAATTAAAAATAATTACAAAATTAAATAACCCTAAATTATAATAAATTAGTTTTTTAATTTAAAAAATATATATATTAACAAAAAAATAATATAAATTGAAGAACTGTTACATAACTAAATCAAAGCAATGTAAAAGTTAGATGAGAAGATAATTGGAAATCCACATTATTATAATAAGATCAAAGAAAAATATTTAAAATAAGAAAAATTACACAAAAATGTTGCATTTGAACAAACAAGGGAAAACGAGTTTCACATCAAGGACTTTGAAAGAAGGTTTGAATCAAAAGACCTCATAATACATGCAAAAAGCATTAAACATTAAAATATTAAAAAATATAAAGATTAATTTTAAAATGCATAGATGTCATTGAGGTGAATCCAACAATGTTAGCTTCATCTCAACTAGAACTCATTTGGATTTACTATGAATTACCATATTAAATGAGCATAAGTGGAACCAATGTAGTGTAACAAAATAAAATTTATTAAAAGTCACTCGAGAATAAATTTGGAGTTATATATTAATATAATACAATCGATGCAAAACAATTTGTTGAAATGTTATAAATTATACTAAAAACATCTATTCCATGATATTAAGGATATCATGGGTTAATCTTTGATCACCCAAAATGTATGAATTAAAATGTCTCATAAAACTTGTCTAAATCAAACCTCGTTAAAAATTAAAACAAATCACAAAAAAAAATAATCATGAATAATAATAAACTATTATTTTAATTTTATGTAAATATACATAAAATTAAAGTCTAATAAATTAAACTAATGTAAGTAAAACAAATAAAATCGATATAAAAGTCAGAAGTGAGTAGATTTAGAGCTACATATTAGTATGACAAAATTAAAGCTAATACTTTAAAGAAATGAGAT
>JAIUJO010002139.1:0-10000 GCA_023846275.1 Vanilla planifolia
TCCCAAATCCCTAATTTTTATTCCTTAATCCTTAATCTTTAATCCTAAATCCCTAATCTCTAATTAATTATTCTTAATCCTTCTTTTTCTTCCACTTCTTCCTTATCTTCCTCTTCTTCTTCTTCTTCCTCTTCCACTTCTTCTTTGTCTTCTTCTTGTTCCTCTTGCTCTATTTTTCTTCTTCTTCTTCATCTTCCTCTTCTTCTTCTTCTTCTTTCTCTTTTTCCTCTTCTTCTTCTTCCTCAACTTCTTCTTCTCCTTCTTCTTTTCTTATTCTTCTTATTCCTCTTCTTCTTCCACTTCTTCTTCTACTTCTTCTCCTTCTTCTTCTATATCTTCTTCTTCTTCCTCTTCTTCTTCTTCTTCTTCTCCTTCTGCTTCTCTTTCTTCTTTATTTGTCTTTCTTCTTCTCGTTCTCTTTCTGCAACTACTTCTCCAACTCCTTCTCCTTCTCCTTCTCTTTCTCCTTCTCCATCTCCTTCTCTTTCTCCATCTCCTCTCCTTCCTCTTCCTCTTTCTAGTTTCCCTTCTGCTTCTTCTTCTTCCTCCTCTTTTTCTTCCTTCTAACTTCTTTCTTCTTTCTTCTTCCTTTTTCGTTCTTCCTTCTTTCATCTCCTTTCCTCCTTCCATTTTACTTCTTCCTTCATTTTCATTCTTCTTCTTCTTCTTTTTCTTATTCTTCGTTTTCCCCTTCTTCTTCCTACTCTTTTTCTTCTTTTTTTCTTTTTCCTATGCCCTAATCCCTAACATTTAATCCATAATCACTAATCCATCCCAAATTGTCCAATCCTTAAAATTTAATCCCTAACCTCTAATCCCTAATCTCTACTCCCTAAACTATAATCCATAATACCTAATCGCTAATCCCTAATCTACAATCCATAATACTTAAACTCTAATCTCTAATCCATAAGCCCAAACCCTTAAGCACTAATCCAAAATCCCTAATCCCTAATCTCTAATGCTTATCTTAATCCCTTAATCTCTAATCTCTAATTTTAATCTCTAATCCAAAATCCAACATCCTAAATCTCTAATCTGTAATCTCTAATCCTAAATTGCTATTCCATAATCTTCAATCCCTAGTCCTAAATCCTAAATCAATAATACCTAATCCTTAATGATTAATCCCTTAATTCTTAATCCCTAATCTTTAATCACTAATCATTCTCTTTATTGTTGATCTTTAATCCACAATCCGTAATCCATAATCCTTAAATCCTAATCCCTAATCCTTGTAACTATTCCCTAATCTCTATTTATTAATCCCTAAACCCTAATCCTTAATTACTAACCCCCAAATCCCTAATCACTAACCCCTAATCCTTAATTCCTCTCTTCCTAATCTTTAATACGTATTCCCTAATACCGAATCCCTAATCCTTCATTCCCTAATCTCTAGTCTTCAATCCCTAACCCCTAATTCCAATTCCCTAATCCAACTTTTCTTCTTTTTCGTCTTCTTTTTCTTCCTCTTCTTCTTCCTCTTCTTCTTCCTCGTCTTCTTCTTTTTCTTCTTCCTCTACTTATTCTTCTTCTTCCTCTTCTTCATCATCTTCCTCTTCTTCCTCTTCTTCTTCTTCCTCCTCCTCTTCTTACTCTTTCTGTTCTTCTTCTTCTTCTTCTCCTTCTTTTTTTGTTCTTTTTATTCCTCTTCTTCATCCACTTCTTCTTTTTCTTCTAGTTCCTCCTCTTCTTCTTCTTCTTCTTCTTTTTGTTCTTTTTATTCCTCTTCTTCATCCACTTGTTCTTCTTCTAGTTCCACTTCTTCTTCAATTCCTTCTTCTTCTTCTTCTTGTTCTTCTTCCCCTTCTCTTTGTCTTTCTTCTCCTCCTTCTCCTTCTGCTTCTCCTTCTTCTATTCCTTCTCCTACTCCTCAATCTCCTTCTACTTTTCATTTCCCTTCTCTTCTGTTGCCTGCTCTTCTTTCTTATTTATTTCCTCTTCTTCTTCTTCCTTCTTCTTTCTTTCTTCTTTCTTCTTTCTTCTTCCTTCTTCCTTCTTCCTTCCTTATTTCTTTCCCTTTCTTCTTTCTTTCTTCTTTCTTCATCTTTATTCTTCCTCTTGTTCTTTCTCTTTGTTTCTTCTTATTCTTCTTTTTCATTTCCATCTTCTTTCTTCCTTCCCCCTAATCCTTAATCCTTTCCAAATCTCCAATCCTTTATGTTTATTCACTATCCTCTAATCCCTAATCTTTAACCCCTGAACTCTAATCTTTAATACCAAATACATAATCTATAATCCTTAATCTATAATCCACAATCCCTAATCTATAATCCCTAATCCTTAGTCCCTAATCCTTCATCATTAATCACTAATCCTTAATCACTAATCTTTAATCTCTAATGCAAATAGTAATCCCCGAATCTACAATCCCAAATCCCTAATCTCTAATACTGAATCTTACATCTCTAATCTCTAATTTCCAATCCCTAAACCTTATTCTTCAATACCTAATCTCTAATCCTAAATCCTTAATCTCTAATGCATAATATTTAATAATAAATCCCTTAATTCTTAATCCCTAATCTCTAATAGCTAATCATTAATCCCTTCATCGTTAATCCTTAATTCCTAATTCTTGATACTAAACACCTAATCTAAAATCAATATTACTTATTCCTGAATCTCTACTCCCAAATCCCTAATTTTTAATACATATATCCTAATTTCTAATTGTTAACACTCAAATCCTTAATCCTTAATCCCTCCTTCCAAAATCTTTAATCCCTATTTCATGATACATAATTCCTAAACCATTAGTCCTTAATCCAGAGTACCAAGCCTCTAACCCATGATCCATAATCCCTAATCCATCTCTTCTTCCTCTTCTTCTACTTCTTCTTCTTCTTCTTCTTCCTCTACTTCTTCTTCTTCTTCCTCATCTTGGTCTTCTTCTTCTTCTTCTTTGTACTCTTCCTCTTCTTCTTCTTCTTCTTCTTCTCCTTTTCTTCTTCTTCTTCTTCTTCCACTTTTTCATTTTCTTCTTCTTTTTCTTTTTCCTCTTCTTCATCCACTTCTTCTTCTTCTTCTTCTAATCATCTTCATCTTCCTCTTCTTCGTTTTCCTCTTATTCTTCTTCTTCTTCTTCTTCTTCTACTACTACTTCTCCTTCTTCTCCTTTTTCTTCATTTTCCTCTTCTTCTTCTTCTTCTTCTTCGTCTTCTTCTCCTTCTTATTCTTCTACTTCTTCCTCCTCTATTTCTTCTTCTTCTTCTTCTTCTTCTGCTCTTCTTGTTTATTTTCTTGTTCTTCTTCTTCTTCTTTATCTTTCTCATCTTCTTCTTGATCTTCTTTTTATTCTTCTTCTACTTCTTCACCTTCTTCGTCTTCGTCATCGTCTTCTTCTTCTTACTCTTCTCTTTCTCCTTCTTCCTTTTCCCCTAACCACTAATACCTAATCTTTAATCACAAATACTTAATCCCCAATGAATAATCCATCTCTAATTTTCAAACCTTATCTTTAGTCCCAAACTTCTAATCCCTAATCGCTAATCCCTAAACTATAATCTCTAATACTTTATCCATAATCCATAATCTATAATCCATAAACCTTATAACTTGATCTCTATTCCTGATCTCTAATTCCCAATATCTAATCTCTAATCCTTAATCACTAACCTTCAATTATTAATATCTTAATATTTAATCTCTATTGCTAATCTTATCTTTTAATCTCTAATCCATAATCTCTATTGTCTAATCCTTAATCATGCATCACTAATCTTTAATCTTTAATCTTTAATCTCTAATCTCTATTCCTTAATCTCTAATATTTAATCTTAAATCTCTAATCTCTAATCCATAATCATTAATAATTAATCTCTTAAATTTTAATCCTTAATCTCTAATCCATATTGATTCATCCCTTCATCCCTAATTCTTAATCCTTAATTCTTAATCCCTAATTTGTAATCTCAAATCTTTATTACTTATTCCCTAATCCCTACTCCTTAATCCTTAATCTTTAATCCCTAAATGCTAACACCCAGAATCCTAATAACTAAACTCTCTTAGTCTAATCTTTAACCTTTGTTTCTTAATGCGTACCCCCTAATCCCTAATCCTTAATCCCAACACCTAATCCTTAATATCTTAAATTTTAAATCTTAATCCCTAATCCTTATTCACTAATCCCTTCATTCCTAATCCCTAATCCCTAATCCTTAAACTCCAATATCTAATCCTATCTCACTATTTCTTATTCCCTAATCCCTACTCTTTAAACCATAATCTCTAATCCCTAATTACTAAATTCCAAATCCCTAATCACTAATCCCTATCTCCTTAATCATTAAACCATATTCCTTGACACTTAATGCGTATTCCTTCAACACTTAATCCCTATTTTTAATCCCTAACCCTTGATCCTTAACCCTAATATGTCATTTCAACCTCTTCTTCTACTTCTACTTCTTTTTTCTCTTCTTCCTCCTCTTCTTTTATCTCTTCTTCTTCCTCTTCTTCTTCTTGTTACTCCTCATCTTCATCCTCCTCTTCTGCCTCTTCTTCTTCTTCTTCCTCATCTTCAACTTCTTTTTCTTCTTCTTCTTCTTCTTCTTCCTTTTCTTCTTCTTCTTCTTCTTCTTCTTACTCTTCTTCATCCTCTTCTTCTTCTTCTTCTTCTTCCTCTTCTTTGCCTTCTTCTACATCTTCTTATACTTTCTATTCTTCTTTTTCCTCTTCTTCTTCTTCTTTTTGACCTTACTCTTCTTATTCTTCTTCTTCTACTTTCTTCTCTTCTTCTTCCTCTACTTGTTCTTCTTCTTCTTCATCATTATCATCATCTTCTTCTTTTTCTCCTTCTTCTTCTTTGCCTTCTTCTATCATTTCTACTTCTTTTTCTTCCTCTTCTTTTCTTCTTCTACTTCTTCTTCTTCTTCTTCTTCTTCTATTTTTTTCTTCTTCTTCTTCTTCTCTTTTTCTTCTACTTCTTCTTCTTCCTTCTTCTTCTTCTTCCCCTTCATCTTCCTTTACTTCTTTTTCTTGTTCTTCTTCTTCACCTTCTTCACCTTCTTCCTCTTCTTCTTCTTCTTCTCACACCTCTCCTTCTTCTTCTTCTTCTTCACCTTCGCTTGCTTCTACTACTTCCTCTTCCTCTTCTTTTTCTTTTTCTTCTTCTTCTTCTTCTTCTTTTTCTTCTTCTTCTTCTTCTTTCTTATTTTCATCTTGTTCTTCTTCTTCCTCTTCTTCCTCATCTTCCTTTTCTTCTTCTTTTTCTTCTTCATTTTTTTCATCTTTTTCTTTTCCTTGTTCTTATTCTTTTTTTTTTCTTCTTTTTCTTCATCTTCTTCTTCCACTCCTTGTTCTTCTTCTTCTTCTTCTTTATCTTCCTCCTCTTCTCGTTGTTCTTCATAATCCTTAATCCTTATTCCTTCATCCTTACTCCTTAATCCCTCCTTCTCTAATCTCTTATTCTTAGTTCTATAATTTTTAATACATCCCACCCAACTGTCTAATCCCCAATCCCTAATTTTTAATCTTTAATCCTTAATATCTAAAATTAATGCATAATCCATCCATAATCCCTAGTTTATAATCTCTAATCCCTTATCTCTCATCCCTAATAACTAATCCCTAATTCTTAATCTCTAATCCCTAATTTTTAATCCCTAATCCTTAATCTTTAATCTTTAAACCTTAATCTCTGGTCTTTAATTCCTAATCCATAATCCCAAATCTTTAATCCCTAATCCCTAACCTCTAATTCCTAATCTTTAATCATTAATCCCTGATCCTTAATCTTTATTGCTAATCCTAATCCCATAATCTCTAATTCTTAGTCTCTAATCCTGAATTCTACATCCTTAATCTTTAATCTCTATTCCTTAATCCGTAATCCTGATTCTCTAATTCTTAAGCCCAAATCTTAGATTCTTAATCTCTTATCCCTAATCCTTAATAATGAATCCTTTAACTGTTAATCCTTAATCTCTACTCCTTAATCATCAAATTCTTCATCTGTATTCTTTAATCCTTAATCTTTAATCCCTAATCCTTAATTCATAATCCTTATTCCCTAATCCCTACTCCCTAATCCTTTATCCCTAATCTGTAAACCCTAATCCCTAATTGTTAACTCCAAAATCAATAATCATTAATCCTCTAATCCTTCCATCCTTAATCTTTATCCCGTGTTCCCTGATACTCAATGCCTAACCCTTTATTCCTTAATCTATAAACCATAATCCCAAACACCTGATCCCTAATCTCTTATCCATCTCTTCTTCCTCTTCTTCTTGTAATTCTTCTTCTTCCTCCTCTTTTTCTTCTTCTTCTTCTTCTCTTCTTCTTCTTCTTCCTCATCTTTGACTTCCTCTTCTTCCTCTTTCTCTTCTTCTTCTCCCTCTTCTTTTTCTTTATCTTCTCCTTCTTCCTCTTTCTTTTCTTCTTCTTCTTCTTCGTCTTGCTCTTCTTCTTCTTCCTCTTCTTCCTCTTCTTTTTTTGTTTCTTCTTCTTGTTTTTAATCTTCTTCTTCTTCTTCTTCTTTTCTTATTCTTCTTTTCCTTCTAGTGCTTCTTCTTCTTCCTCTTCTATTCTTCTTCTTCTCCTTCTTCTTCTTCTTCATCCTTCTCTTCCACTTCTTCTCTTTCTTCTTCTTCTTCTTCTTCTTCTTCTTCTTCTTCTACTTCTTCTACTTCTTCTTCTTCTTCTCATCTTTTTCTTTCGCTTCTTCTTCTTCTTCTTATTCCTCGACTTCTTCTTCCTCATCTTCTTCTTCTACTACTTTTGTTTCTTCTTCTTCTTCAACTTTTTCTTCTTCTCTTCTTCTTGTTCTTCTTGTTTTTCTTCTTCATCTTACTCTATTTCTTCTTCTTCTTCTTATTTTTCCTCTTCATCTTCCTCAACTCCTTCTTCTTCATCTTCGTCTTCTTCAATTTCTTTTCCTTCTTCTTCCTCTTCTCTTTCATATTGTTCTTCTTCTTCTTTTTCTTCTTCTTCTTCTTCTTCTTCCTCTTCTTTTTCGTCTTCTTCTTCTTCCTCTTCATTTTCTTTTTCTTTTTCTTCTTCTTGTTCTCCTCTTCTTCTTCTCCCTCATTTTCTTATTGTTCATCTTCTTCATCTTCTTCCTTATGTTCCTCTACTTCCTCTTTTTCTTCTTCTTCTTCTCCCTCATTTTCTTATTGTTCATCTTCTTCATCTTCTTCCTTATGTTCCTCTACTTCTTCTTTTTCTTCTTCTTCTTCTTCATCTTCTTCTTGTTCTTATTCATTTTCTTCCTTTTCTTCTTCTTCTTCTTCTTCTTCTTCTCCTTGTTCTTTTACTTCTTTTTCTTAAATTTCTTCTTTTTCTCCTTCATAATCCTTAATCCCTACTCCCAAATCACTAGTCCATAATCGCTCCCTCCTTAGTCTCTCATCCCTAAATCAATATTGCCTTATCCATCCTTCCCAAATGCCAAGTCCCTTATCTCTAATCGCTAGTCCCTAACCGATAACCCCTAATCCATCCTTAATCAATAATCCCCAATCCTCAGTCTCTAACCTTTAATCCTTAATGTCTCATTCCAAATTCCTAATACTTAATCCTTAATCTATAATTCTTAATCCTTAATTCCTAATGCTTATTATTTTTTCTTAATCCATACTCTTTAATCTCTAATCTTTAATCCCTAAACCTGAATACCTAGTTGTTAATCCATATCCTCTAAACCCTAATCATTAATCCCAAATATCTAATCCTTAATCTCCCTTCCTTAATTCTTAATCCCTAAACTCTAATCCTTAATCCCTAATCCATCTCTTCATCCTCTTATTCTCTTGTTCCAATTTTTCTTCCTCTTCTTCTTCTATTTCTTCCTATTCTTCTTCGTCTTCTTCCTCATTTTCTTATTCTTCTTCTTCTTCTTCCTCCTCTTCCTCACCTTCCTTTTCCTATTCTTGTTCTTCTTCATCTACCTCTTCCTCTTCTTCTTCTTCTTCTTCTTCCTATTATTCTTCTTGTTCTTCTTCTTCTATATTTTCGTCTTCTTCTTCCTCCTCATCTTCTTTCTATTCTTCTTCTTTTCATGTTCTTCTTCTTCCTTAACATTTTCCTCTTCTTCTTCTTCTTCTTCTTCTTCTACTTCTGCATCTTCCAATATTCTTCTTTCCTCTTCCTTCTTACTTCCTACTTCACCCTACCTCCTTCCTTCTTCGTTGTTCTTTCTTGTTTCTGCTTTATTCTTCTTCTTCTCCCTCTTCTTTTTCTTCTTTCTTTCTTCTTCCTTCTTCTTTTTCTTTCTTCATTTTTCCTCTTCTTCTTTCTTCCTTCTTCCTTCTCCTTAATCCCTAATCCTTAATTCCTAATACTTATTATTTTTCCTTAATCCATACCCTTTAATCCCTAAACTTGAATACATAGTTGCTAATCCATATTCTCTAATCCCTAATCATTAATCCCAAATATCTATTCCCTGATCCTCCTTCTATAATCCCTAATCCCTAAACTCTAATCCTTAATACCTAATCCATCTCTTCATCCACTTTTTCTTCTTGTTCCACTTCTTCTTCATCTTCTACTTTTTCTTCCTATTCTTCTTCTTCTTCTTCTTCCTCATTTTCTTCTTCTTCTTCTTCTTCTTCCTCCTCTTCCTAATCTTCCTTTTCCTCTTTTTCTTCTTCTTCATCTTCCTCTTCTTCTTCTTCTTCTTCTTTTTCTTCCTTTTCTTATTCTTGTTCTTCTTCTATGTTTTCTTCTTCTTCCTCCTCATCTTCTTTCTATTTTTATTCTTTTCTTGTTATTCTTCTTCCTCATCATATTCCTCTTCTACTTCTTTTTCTTCTTCTTCTTGTTGTTGTTCTTCTTCTTCCTTTGTTCTTCTTTCTTCTTCCTTCTTCCTTCTTACTTCACCATACCTCCTTCCTTCTTCCCTCTTCTTTCTTCTTTCTTCTTTATTCTTCCTCTTCTTCTCCCTCTTCTTTTTCTCCTTTCTTTCTTCTTTTTTTTTCTTCTTTCCTTCTTCTTCTTAATCTTCCTTCTTCCTTCTTCCTTCTTCCATCTTCCTTCTGCTTAATCCCTAACCCTTAATCTATAATCCATCCCTATTCTCTAATCCTTAATCTTTAATCTCTAATCTCTAATCCCAAATCTCTAATCTTCAAACTCTACTCTCTAATACCTAATCCCTAATTTTTAATCTACAATTTATAATCCATAATCCTTAATATCTAATCTGTAATCCTTAATCTATCCTACATCCATAATCCCTAATGCTTAATCCCCAAGCTATAATCACTAATCTCTAATTCCAAATCCCTATTTCGTATTCCTTAATCCCAAATCTTTAATCTTTAATTTCTCATCCCTATCACCTAATCCCTAATCCTTAATCTCAATCCTTAATCTCAATCCCTTCATCCCTAATCCATAATCCCTAATCCCTAATCCCGATTACTTATTCCTTAATCCCTAATCCCTAAAAACTAATCCTTAATTGTTAACTCCTAAATCCCTTATCCCTAATCACTCTTTCCATAATCTTTAACCCATTTTCCTTAACACCTAATGCCTAATCCTTCATTTCTTAATCCTTATTCTCTAATAGCTAATTCTTAACCTCTAATCCCTAACCCATCAATTCTTCCTCTTCTTCTTTTACTTCTTCTACTTCTTCTTCTCTCTTCTTTTTCTTCTTCTTCCTCTTCTTATTCTTCTTCCTAATCTTCGTCATCTTCTTCTTCCTCTTCTTCATCTTCTTACTCTTATTCATCATTTTCATCTTCTTCATCTTCCTCTTCCCCTTCTTCCTCTTTTTCTTCTTCTTCCTTTTCTTCTACTTCTTCTTCCTCCTCTTCTTCTTTTTCCTCTGCTTCTTCTTCTTCTGATTTTTCTTCTTCATCTTCATCTTCTTCTTCTTCTTCTTGCTCTACTTCTTGTTCATCTTCTTACTCTACTTTCTTCTTCTTCTTTTTCTTCTTCTTCTCCTTTTTATTCTTCTTCTTCCTTTTCAATTTCTTATTCTTCTTTTTTCTCATCTTTTTTCTTCTCCTTTTTCTTCTTCTTCCTCTTCTACTTCTTA